>SNQJ01S0157789.1:7205-23720 GCA_010110895.2 Picea sitchensis
TATTACATCAATCATCAATCAATCAATCCTTTGACATCAATCAATCACTTGACATCAATCAATGACATCAATCAATCAAACCATTGGCATCAATGACAACATGATCCAACAGGGACATGGGTGAATAGGTGTCAGGAGATGAGAGGGAATGAAGGTGACAATTAGAAAGGGGAAGATTCAATGGCTGAAAGAGGTGGGGACAACCAGTTTAAGTGGAGATGATAGGGAGTAAAAGTGGGACATTTGTTGGGTGGTGAGAGGGTGAAATGCGAAGGCAATATGGTGATAGGTCGAGAGGTCGATGAGTGGAGGACAGGTGTGAGGGAGTGACAGATGGAGAGAGAGCGAGAGATGTGACAGATGAGGAGAGAGACTGAGTGGGGGATAGGTGTTGACGGGAGAGGAAGGTGTTAAGTGGCTTGCTCGAAGGGTGGGAGAAGTGGTAAGCGGGAATTGACACAGGGTCCAAGCATTGTGAGGAGGCACCACGTTAGTCTGGGGCCCGCGCCAGAAAACCGTCTGCTTGGTATGCCCCCCCTCGTTAAAGGGAATATGCTCGGGGGGGGGGTTCGACTAGGATTGTGCGTCGTAGATATGAGTGCACAAATCTTAGCAACCTAGATCTATGTTCCTCTTACCATATCATGCCAAGATGTCATATTATCACTCGACGTAGGATAAGAGTGAAAAGTGGGTTTTTAACCCCTCTTTGGTTATTTTTTTGCTAGAATTCCATGTACTAGAGAAAACACCCCACGATTGATAATATGTGCTATGATTACGCTCCATGGGGGATGGCATGATCCCTGTGAGATGACAAGAACTCGCAGCTTCAGTCGCCTTACCATTGAGTTGTGGAGTAAGTCATTAAAAACATAAGAAAATGATATTTACAATGACATGGGAAGCCATTCATGGCTTAAACAATAAACTTCTTCAGAAAATTCCCATTAACAGGGCCACCAAAAACATCATCACCTTCCAAATTATGCAAACTGTAAGTATTATTTAGAAATACCTCAGAAACTTTGAAGGGTTTAATCCAGAGGCCTTCAAATTTACCATGATTTCCCTTGTCCTTTTTGGGTGCATCCCTTTTGAGTACTAGATCTCCTAGCCGGAAATCCTCTTTTCTTACTTTCCTGTCAAAATCCTTCTTGATCCTCTGTTGATGCTCATGTGCTTTGTCCATCAGTTTATCTCTATTCTACTTCACTTCTACCATCTGATGTATTCTTATTATCATATCATTAGGCTCTCCTTGGAAGTCCTGAAAGAATGTTTCCACGGGTAGGGCAAGTTGAGAAGGAAAGATAGCCTCAATCCCATACACAAGCTGAAAAGGAGAGACACCAAGATATCTCTTTGTTGTCACTCTATCAGCCCACAAATAAAATTTGATCTTTGAATCCCATGCTTTCTTGTTGTCCTCTAATAGTCTTTTGATAATCTTTATAAGGCTCTTGTCAGAGGATTCTTCCAATCCATTCCCTTGGGGGTAATAGGGGGTAGTGTGAATCAATGCAATTCCAAACTGCTCACAAAACTTGATCAATGGCTCGGCCTTGAAGGATGCAGCGTTTTCAGTGATGATTATGTTCGGACAACCAAACCTTGCCATAATATCTTCAAGAAAACCAATGATTACTTTGTGAGAAGCGCTCCTTGTGGGGATAGCTTCTATCCATTTGGTAAAGTAATCAGTGGCAGTCAAGACCCACCTGTGATATCCACTTAAAGAAGGATGAATTTACCCAATAAAATCTAGGCCCCACTACTAAAAGGGTCGTGAAGCAACCACAGGTTTCAATGGAAAAGAATTGAGTTGTTGTTTTCCATAGAATTGTTTACATTTAACACAAGCCCTGATTTTTGCACAGACATCAGTGAATAGAGTAGGCCAAAAATATCTAGCCCTGAGAATTTTATAGGCTGTAGTTCTCCAAAAATGATGCACCCCACATATGTTGTCATGAAAATCAAACATAATATTTTGGGCTTCTGGTGGGTCTAGACATCTCAAAAACAGTCCCAGAGGGTCCTTCCAATACAAGACCTAATCAATAAGGCAATATCTAATTTCTTTAAGCTTTAGAGCTCTGGCCTTGCTTTTCCCCATACCATTAGGGGGCCTTAACTCCTACACAAAGAATATGATGTCTTTGTACCAGATGCATTCTGCTAATGGAGGGTTGATTTGTGGGACTGTATGAAACAACTCAGCTTGCTGATTTTCTGAGCAAGTGTTGATGGAGTTAACTCCCAAAGATTTGCAATTATATTCATCCAATAACTTGGCTAAAACTTGTCCTTTAAATAGTTTTGTGGGCTTTATTTCTAGATAAAATTCAAGGATTTTGGCAATCCACTTGCTCCTTCTTTCGTCTATGTCAGGCTGAATGAGGATGTCCTTCACATAAGTTGAAGGAACATACACAATAACCTTTGAATGCAGAACATAGACTCTGAAAGCTTTGAGAACCTTCACCAAAGCATAGGCCTGCTTCTCCATGATGTCATATTTTATCTATGCATCCCTCAATGCTCTACTGAAAAAGGAAATAGGCTACTCCAGCCCTTCGACATTCTTCTGTAATAAAACAACTGCTACTTTATCAAAAGAGGCAAAGGAAAAAATTAGAAAATCCTTGGAATAATTGGGATTGATTAGCACATGTGCCTCAGTCAATGCCTTCTTGATTTGGTTGAATGAATATCTGGACTCAGTAGTCCATTTTACTTCATTTCCCATCTTGAGCATGGTCGTGATATGCTTTACTAATTCGACAAAATTTGAAACAAACCTTATTAAGAAATTATTTTTTCCCAAGAAAGACTGGACTTCCTTCTTGGTTTTGGGAAGTGACAAGGTTTGAATAGATTCTACCCCTCTTGAATCAATTTGGATCCCCTTTGTTGATACTATGTGCTCCAATAGTTTTCCCTCCTACATATAAAATATAGACTTTTTGGGATTGAGGGAGAGACCAAATTTTCTACATTTTGAGAAGACCTTTCTTAGGCATTGACAATGTTCCTTATCAGACCTAGAAAAAACTGTAATGTCATCCAGGTAGATGACTACAAATTTATCCCTTTGTCCAATGAAGGCGATATCCATAACTCACTGAAAGGTTGCTCCTGCGTTCATCAATCCAAAGGGAAATTTGGCATACATGAATGTGCCCCAAGGAGTTGTGAAGTTCATGTTCTATTTTTATTCAGGTAGGACATAGATCTGATTGTATCCAGAAAAGACATCAATCATGGAAATTTTGAATGCACCTGTCACCTTCTGCAATATGTGTTCCATCTTTGGGAAAGGGTAATGATCCTTCTTAGAGCCTCCATTTAGGTTCTTGCAATCAACACAGAGTTTGATTTCTCCATTCTTCTTCCTTACAGGGACCAATTTGGACACCCAATCATAATATCTCAAAGGGACAATGATTTGGGCATTCAACAACTTCTTTACATCCCTTTCCATAATAGGCAGCAACATAGGATTTATTTGTCTTAAATTCTACCTAAATGTTTTGGCCTCTTATTTCAATGGGATCTTATGCTCAATGACACTTGTGTCATATGTTCTGAGGTCTTCGTAGGTCCAAGAAAAAACATTAGCAAATTCTCTTAATATCTCAGTGTACTCGACCCTTTTCTCCCTCGACAAGCTTCTTGAAAACTTGACAAATTTTGGATCCTCCTCTTTGAAAATATTGCACTCAGCTATGTCAACATCGTCATTTGAAATTTTACCCTTTACTTCCAAATCATTTCTATCAAATAGTATTTCCAAAGGGACTAGTCCCTTTGGGATATGATTGTTGGGCAACTGGACAATATGATGATTAGCAATTTTGTTCATAAAAACATCAGTATGAGGATTTATTTCAGAATCAGGATCTTGATCAATGTGTAATGTAGAAAACTCCTCAACAGTCTCCAAGAATATTCTGATCTCACGATCATCCTCAAACACTTTCCAATGTTTAACATTGTTAGGTATAGAGGGTCTGAATTTCACTTCTACATCATAGCTGAGCTTAGGTGGCAAGGGAACTCTTAAATTACTTGCTAAGACAGCCAAAGAATAATCCATGGCATTCTCTTCCCCTGGAATAAATGAAATGTTGAAATCTAAGAAAAAACTGTTAACAAGATCCTAGACTGTAGAAAAATAATGCTTAGATTGATAAATATTTATGATCTGATGGAAAATTAACTCGACATACCCAAACACTGTTATATCTTTAATCCCCATGTCTTTTGCAACCGTCAAACCCAAAAAAAGACCTTCATATTCTACCATGTTGTTGGTAGTTTCAAATTCTAACTTATAGGACAGAGATACAATTTCTTGAATAGGCGAAACAAAAACCATTGCAGCACTAAAACCTTCTCTAGAAGAGGCTCCATCAAAGAACAATTTCCAAGCATAGGTAATCAAAGGAGAATCTTCACAGAGAGTAAGGGACTTCTTTCTAATTTCAAGAGGGGGTTGTTGGCACAGGGGCAGACCCAGTGTTCAACATTCAAGAGTGCACCAACAAAACCCTAACTACCAGCCCTTTCGATAACACCTGTGAAGCAGATGAAGTCTCACCCGAGGTAGAGGCAGGGGTGGTTGCAGGACTTATATGTCTGCAACCTTAGCTGGGACACATATATGTGATTATAAAACCTTATCAAAGCACTTATCAATTACAGTTCATCAATATTAATCCAGTATTTTCTTCGTAGACAAAACCCTAAGTACAGAGCATTGCTATATTCAACTAGATCTAGTATGTTCAATCATTAAGCACATCCACATAGTTTAGATCTATCATTCATCCATATTATTGAGCACGTAGCATCAACATATATATATATATATATATATTTCAAAGCATATAAACAAGTAAACACATCAATACATTGCACAAAGAAACCATAACACAAGATATATGTGGTTCACCCTCACCCTGAGGCTATGTCCACCAACTCTTGTTCTCTTTATTATCTTCTGTCAAGCTTCTTACAGGCACAAAGCATCAAAACCCTACTCCACATAGGAAAGGAGATCTACATGCACTTTTCCAGATCCTCCTTCCCCAAGTAGATCTAGTCACAGAGCCTTACACAGTCTGCGCACAAAGCACTACAGATGACTTGCACTTAGCTTTGCAAGTCTTAATCATGTCTTCTTGCACATAACTAGTACTAGAACTCAACCACCAATCACTACTTACATCGTCTAGCTTTCTATTTATATATTACAAAATAGGACTAAGCATGGGTAAAACCATGGGACAACATCCCCATACCCATTACATAACCCAAAAACCAAAAAATCCGTAAAGAGGGGCTGAGATCCCGTGATCTCTACTTCGTCTCACGCTTCGCCTTTGACAGCCTGTCGAAGTCCCAAAAATAGGTCAAACATGACCAAGGATCCTCAAAACTTGGTCAAGGGCCAATAGGCCCCCAACACTCACTTGTGACTCATCTTAAGTCACTTTGATCTGGGTAATTCTACCTGAAATGCCTCGGGATTGGCTCGAGATTCTTCGACTTTTTGGTGTGCCATGGCCTCTTGCTCAGCGAACTATTGGATGACTGCTTCATTGACAGGTCCCTCTAAGCGTTGTTCAACCACAATGACAACTTGCTCCAGTTCTACTCCTCGGCCTTCGATCTCTGAGAATAGTTGGCAAGCCTCATCCTGTAGAGGTTGGAGCCTCTAAGTCACTTCCATGAATCTGCTCTAAATGGTGTGGACTTGTTTTTGAGAAGTGCGTTGCTCTTGGGATCATTGAATCCTTTCAACAACTGATAGGGGCTTCAACTGCGCCTGTATTGTTTCTACTTCCTGCTTCACCTCTTGGAGCCATGACTCCAGTGCGTTCAGTTCTGGATTATCAGTGAGTCACTCATAAGTCTGGGCACTACGATCACTCAGTTTTTTACATTCCATGGCAAGGGAATTTATTCTCTCAACTACGCTTCGGGCGGTTGCTTCTCTTTGATCCCTCACCTCCTGTGGAGTGTCAAGCACTGTGCAGAGCTCTAAGTATGATATTCTTTTTTGTAGTTGTTGGATAGCTTCTACGAGATTCTCTACTTGAGCATGACTCAGTCTTCTACCTTTGGATCTAAGCCTATCATAGAGCGAAGTTCTCTGTTGACTGCTTCTTTCACTTCGAGTTGCTCTGTGAGCAAATTTTCTTATTCCTGCTGAATCTGTGCTTTCTCCTCTTCAAACTTTGCCTGGAGAGAAACCTTCTCCTGCTCCATAACTCGATGTTTTTCTATGATTACTTCTTTCACTTGATTCAAGGCCTGGGTGGCTTGTTTTGTTTCTTCATATACGCAATGAAGGAGAGCTTCGGTAGCATCAGCTAGTTGACGAAGTTATGCTGGCTGATCTCCCAACTTTGGTTCTCTTGACAACAGGGGTGTAGTGGACACTGTGCGATTGGACTAAAGGGATTGTTGTACCCCTCAGAGTTTAACCTCTATTCTATCGTACATATCTTCCTACTTGGCTTCTTGTTTTTGTAATATTTCCTGCGAGGCATCGTTGACAACTGCGATGATTAAGTCAAAATTATCGACAGTGAGCATGGTCTGCATTTTAGTCAAGGTGGCTCTTGATTTCTTCTGGGAAGAGGGTTTCATGGGAGAAACCATCCTTTTCTTCAAGGGATCAGCCTCATCTCTAGGTGGTGTTACTTCACCTTACTTCTGATCATCTTCTTTTCCATTTATCTCTTCTACTTTGTCATCACCCCCTCGGCCAGGTGATACGGAGGCAGCCTTTTCTGATGCGTTGCTTAAGTCTTGGGATTCTTCAGTCTTCTTACTTCTGCTGGGTCTGGGTGTGTCATGTTATTTGTGAGCGGCCTCCGAGCTATCAAGTTCAGGGTCATACATCTCTGCGGGGTCAGCGCGGATAAGGAGGTTTGCTAAACAATCCTTAGTTATCTCCTCGAGGTCCTCTTCTGTGAGCTTGTAGCATGACTGAATCTCCTCCTTATGCTCATCTTCTCACTTAGTGATATAAGTGAAGTGTTTATCTACGCGGAACTTCATGAAGGGTCGGAACCGCTGTAGGGTGTTCAGAGTCATGTGAGTTTCAACTTTGATATCCCTCTTTAGTTGGAGATAATACGTATGAAAAACTGCGTTCCACTTCCATTGTTTTCCCATATCGCTCGAGTACTAGAGCGTGGTGAACTTCACAGTGAGCGGCTTGAACGAATCAATGTCTGGGAAGGTTGCATCTTCTGGCATCTCCTAAGAAATAAACACGATGAGGATCAGGAGCCAGCTAAAGTGGAACTCGTAGCCCTGATCATGTGCTTCGCGATAGTCTAATTCTAGTTGATTAACTAGGTACTTCACCTAGTTCATATGTAGTCCCTCCATGCATTTTCATGTTATTTCAACGACAAACCTTGTGACCTGCGTGGGCCTATTCGTCCTTACTATATTTCCTGCAATTAATTGGCATGCTAGGCGAACTGTGTCGTTCTAGATGGGGCTACCTTGTAGCCTTGCATCCCCTTCTCAACATCGCCGTAGGTATCCTTGATCTTCTATGCTAGGGAGCGATCCATGGCCTTCCCTAGATAGAAGTCCTATAGGTCGTATCCTTGCATACTCAATTCGGTGATCCTATGGATCAACGTTAGATCAACTATGACATGTTTTTCTAGCCATAAGTAGCCACCATGGTAACATGAAAGTAGGATATTTACATAGGTGTTAACTTCCTAGTGCCTTCCAAAGTGTGGGATTTTAATTACATTCAACAGGGTGGATTGCGTGAGGTTCATCGTCCACAGCTGGGGGATTATTTTTGAGTTATTCTCCTTCTTCTTGGTCAAGTATTTATACGGGGCAAGCATACTATGGTTCTTGTGATCTCCTAGGTTGAAGTTGTTGAACTTCAATATTGCGATCTTGTCCTACTGCGCTCGAACTGTGTGTATCCCCTTCGAGAGGTACTCAGTAACCATGGTGTAGTAAAAATATCTCGACACACTATCATGATTCATTGCGTCAGCCAGGGGCGAGATGTAGTCGGATAAGATGGTCGGGATTAGCTTCGCATTTTCTAGGTCATCTCTGTGCTTGGTTCTCTTTTTTGTGATGACTCAGGATGGCCTAGATCCATGAGCGGTTGACGAAGAGGCTTACACTCCTCTTGTCGAGGATTCTTGAATACTTGAAGACATTACTTTCTCGACCATGAGATCAATGAAAACTTCTTCGACGATTTTCTCCGCGGCGCTGAGCTCATCTGACATACATTCTTAGATCGGATGGATGAATGAGTGCACAAAACAATAGAGTTGGTGTTGATCTTACTAATCACAATGCAGTAGCAATGAGTTCTCTATGATACAATTCACAAAAGTGTTCTCAGTGCAACAGTCGAAGGAATAAGTAGATAGCAACGTAATGGATCTTCTCGACAGACAAGAGACCTTCATTAATTCAATTCTGTCCATTACAGCGCGGCCCCAACGGTCTTATGGTGAGCCTTCTAGCCATTACTGTTGTTATACCCATTTGGGGCATCAATTTAACGGTAATACTGTTTTCAATGGCTATATCACTTCGCCATGGCGAAGTGCCATGTAGCGCTATTCTGATATCCCAACGAAGTTCCAGTTTTGCAAATTTTCATTCCGCGAAGTTCCCTTTGGAATCTTCTATCATTTTTCGATCTTTTTTCTCTTCTTACTGAGCTTTCTAGCCTTTTTCCCAGTTATCTTCGTCTTGTTATTCCTCTTTCCATTCTGATTCTTATCTCTTCTTGGCATAGTAACTTCGCATTGTTGAGATTCTTTCCTAGGATTCAAGGGAAATACTTCTTCTCTTGTGATCCTTCCTGTGTTTTTACAACTTCGACATCCACGGTTCTAAATAACTTTGATATGTTCTCCTTTTCTTCAATCAAATGTGTGATCCTCCTAGTCATGAAATCTTTCAATTCTTGCTTCTTCTACTCTAAGAATTCTTCTTCTTTCCTTCTGGCCTGATCCTTTCTGATCCAAGGTTTTCCTAGTAACATAGAAAATGGGGCATTGTTCTCAATAAATTTAAGTCTTCCATGAGCATTCATAGATATCTTCTTGTGTTGTAGTTCCATGAGCATTCATAGATATTTGGGTAAGTCTTCCACATAAGGTTATCAGTTTTCCTATAAATAATCCTATTCCTCCTAATGAAGGAATCATAGCAGTCTTTCCTAAAATTTCCCAAGTTCTTTCTATCATGATATTCACTTGTGTTTCCTCATCCAGAATACATTCAATGTTGAAGTCTCCTATTCTTACTTCTCTTTTCTCTTTCTCTTTTAAGATCTCTGATAGCTTAGTATCTCTATGGTCATTCATTTGTAATAGTACACTCTCTGATTCCTTCTTGGGTTCTGCCACGGTCTCAGTTTCCCGACCTTTCTCAGGGTCTAATTGTTCCATATTCATTCTTTCGAGCTTAGCAATCATTCTAGGGAAATCCAAAACTTCACGATCCATAGCTTTACAACAAAGACAACTGAGTCTTCTACCATGGAAGTCCTTAGAAACACGTCCCAGTCTTCTGCAACTGTAACAAAGAGTTAATCCTCTCTTTCTCTTAAATGATCCCCAACCTTTCCTGCACTGCGCACTAGGATCATAGTAGCTAACCTACAAAAAAATATTTCTAGGGTTCTGCATCCATTTATTAGTCCAACCATTCTTTATATGCATAGGAATAACATATATTTCATTATTCTTATTAGATATACTCATATCAAATATTCTTTCTTCTAGTTGCACCCTAGTTTTTAGGCTAGGACAAAATTTATCAAACATACCTAGATCCATATTCTTGAAACAAACTTTTCCGCTTATCTTACTTTCGGCAGAGCACAAAGCTTCTAGATCTAAAAAATTTCACTATTCTTACCTCTATTATAGCACAAAGCGTTTAGATCTTACCTCTTTTCTTCATATCTTCCTCCTTCCTTAGCATAGAGCTTTGCAAGTCAAGCAACAGATCTACGCACAAAGATTTTTTTCTTTTCCTCATTTCCCAACAATCACAACTTCAGGTCTCGGAAATGGAACCATTTTTTGGCACAGGGGCAGAACCAGGGTTCAACACTTAAGAGAGTACCAACAAAACCCTAACTACCAACCCTTTCAGTAACACCTGCGAAGCAGATGAAGTTTCACTTGAGGTAAGGCATAGGTGTTTGCAGGACTCAAATGTATGCAACCTTAGCTCAGACATAGATATGTGATTATATCACCTTATCAACGCACTTTGAAATTATAGTTCATCGGTATTAATCCAGTATTTACTTCATAGACAAAACCCTAAGTACAGAGCATCACAGTATTCAATCGGATCTAATATGTTCAAGCACTAAGCACATCCACATAAGTCAGATCTAGCATTCATCCATATTATTAAGCACACAACATCAACAAATCTATCTATGTATATCAAAGCATCTAAACAAATAAACACATAAACACATCAATACATTGCACAAAGCAACCATAACACAAGATATACGTGGTTCACCCCCACCCTCGGGCTATGTACACCAACTCTTCTTCTCTTTATTATCTTCTGTCAAGCTTCTTACATGCACAAATCATCAGAACCCTACTTCGCATAGGAAAGGAAATCTATGCACACTTCGCCAAATCCTCCTTCCCAAGTAGATCTAGGCACAGAGCCTTACACAGTCTGTGCACAAAGCACTACATATGACTTGCACTTAGCTCTACAAGTCTTAATCACGTCTACTTGCACATAGCTAGTACTAGCACTCAACCATTGGTCACTACTTACATCACCTAGCTTTCTATTTATATATTACAAAATAAGACTAAGCATGGGTAAACCCATGGACCGACATCCCCATACCCGTTACATAACTCAAAAACCCAAAAATCCCTAAAGAGGGGCCGAGATCCCACGATCTCTGCTTCGTCTTGTGCTCCGCCTTTGATAGCCTGTCGAAGTCCCAAAAATAGGTCAAACATGACCAAGGATCCTCAAAACTTGGTCAAGGCCTAACAGGGGTTCAGAGGCATTTATCAGTTGCAATGAGATGGATCCTAAATCAATATCAAGGTAAAAAATAGGATGGTTGGTGGGGTTAGATTCATCACTGATAATGTAGGACAATTGAGATTCTATGTAAAGTCTTCTATGCTCCCCTCTGAACACAGGAATGGTAGCATAAGTGAGGTCCATATGCAATGTTCCCCCAAGTCTCTTTATCCAAGATATTGACAAGAACATGCCAAAATTGGGGGGAACATCAACCACCATGATATCCAAGACCGCACTTTTCATGGGCAACTAAAACAAGGTCACGAACAAATCTTTGATGACCCCAAGACACTGCACTTTCCTAGAATCAAAAGAATACAAGTTATGGTAAGTCTTTGTGATTTATAATCCAAGTTCATCCATGACATATTTGGGCATGATATTATGAGAAGCCCCTGAGTCCATCAAACAATTATGTAGCACCTTGTCACGTATGTTCATAGATGTATAGAAGGGAGGGGATGAATCATCTCTATCTTATTTCATGGGACCTAAGATGACTACTGTCTTTTCATCCTGAATATTTACTGAGTCTGAGGAGTGAGATGCAAGATTAGAATATAACAGTTTAGAGAGGGATTTTTTGAAATATTAGTGCTTGACTAGCTCCGAAAGGGGTACAAGGATCCTAATATTTTGAATCTCATTCTCAAAGCTAAAATAGGAGGGGGGCTTCATAATTTCCATCACTTCTGGGACAAGACCTTTGGCTATTGGTGAGGGGTTCTGCATTTTCTTTTCCTTGCTTCCGTTCGCTACATCTTTAGCGATATTCTCTCCTTTGGAAGGCTGATCAGGGATGTCATAATTCCATTCTTTCTTCTTAGAATTGAGGTTATATTTATTTGGACTACTATTGGTATTTTCTCCTTTACTCGGATCATTTATTTGGTCGTCCATGAGGGACTCCTCGTATGCGGATTTGGTTAAATGGGGAAATGGGGAGGTGTCTCCAAGGAAATGGATCTTAGGTTCAAGCTCTTCTTCGTCTCCTTCCTCATCAACAACAAGGTTATTTTGGAGATGGGTATGAATTATATGATCATCCCTCTCTCTGTTATGAGGCCCTCTCGGGAGTATCTGAGGGGCAATATTAGGTCTTTTGAAATTGCCTCTGTTATCAGCATTCTGGGCACTCTTATAACCTTGCTTCCCTTCAAATTTCATCTTCTCCATCTCTACCAAAAAGGATTTCACCAACTTGATCAATTCATCTACTCGAGGGTGGGACGCATGGGAGCTAGAGGTTGAGGCTTCAGATCTCCGGCTTCCCCTATCTCTGTCATCTTTATTCCTAAGTCTATCAATTGCCAATATTTTGGACTCTACTTCCAGGGATGCATATTGCATATGATCCAAGGAGGTATCTCTTCTCTCTCTTAACATGAGGCATAAATCATGGTCAAAATCACTAGCATAAGTAATTTTGGCAGAGGCTTCAGTAGGATTTATCTCAATAGGGATCTTATTGTACATTTTGTTGAATCTTTTGGAGAAATCAGAGACAGATTCTCCCTCTTTTCTCTTTAGGGACTCGAACTCTGTGATATAATACATAAAGTCCTTTTTATCCCCCCACTGTCTCAAGAAAACATCATCTAAATATTCAATCACGACAATAGATCCATGGGTCAATCCCCTAAACCATTTCCTAACTTCACCATCAAGGCTCTAGACAAAGAATCTCATCCACACATCCTCGTTTTCAATATTTAGATTTTCAGCATAATTGTAGAAGGAAACAAGGTGTTCTTAAGCAGTTATGTCTTCTTCCTGTGAATTTGGGCATGTATTTTAGGTGATCTCTAGCAGGGAGATAATTCATGGGCCGAGGTAAGACTAGAGGGGCATACCTTGCAGCCACTATGGCATCCATTCTGTTCCTCGGGAGATTGGAACCTTCCATAGTGATTATAGCTGGAGGGGAACCAGGAGGAGATGGATTTTGGACCAAAGAGAGTGAAACTATTCCTCTAGGAGAAAAGGGGACCAAATGAGTGATGGGGGAAAAGGTCACAAGGCTCGAGGGAGCAGCGGTTTGGGTTTATGTAAATGCAACGAATCTAACAGGGGGAGGAGGGTAAAACTCAGAGTGGAAAAATCTTCTGATGTCCTGGGTTTAAAGCATGGTACAAATTCAGGGGAGATAGGAGTGACAAGGCTTTCTCCTTCCAATCCTAGACCAGGAGGGTAGAAATTAGTAGGAACACCCAAACTTCAAGCTTCGGGAAACTCCAATAGCTGGTATAACAGGAAAATCAGAAGCAAATATTGGAGTTTCTAAAGGAGGATGGTCAAAATCATGAGAAATACTTGGTTCAACAACCGAAGTACCTTCTTGAAGGGTATTTTGTCTTCTGAAAATTTTATTTGGGTCAGATTCAGGTGTTGCTAGAGTCAACTGTGGGGTAGACCTCGTGTGTCTACCTCTGGAAGCCCGAACTAAAACGGTGGAGTCGTCATAGTGGAGTCGCCAAGTGCATAGTTTCAATATTCAATGTACTGAGTTCTGATGCACCTTCAGAATCAGTAAGCTCTATCATTCAATCCGAGGGAAAATATTCAATTCATCCCCAACAACGGTGACAGAAATGTTAGCACTAGAAGTCACCACTGGATTGTGGAAGAGGTAATTTCAGTACCCATCAATTTTTATGTCACAATGAATAAATTTAAGGGGGGTCTAATGGATGATATCGCTTTAACTCATAAAACTGGGCTGGTATGCACAAGAAGATGAGGTCTTGATCTAACTTTAGAAAGTAATTTGAAGTAAAGGTGAGTAGGAGGAAGAACTTGAGGAGAAAATGTAAAGGTCTTCTATGGACATCTGGTCTTCTAGTAGCCTAAGCAGGAAAAGATTTGAATGAAAGATCTTCTTGGATCCAAAACTTCAGGAAGTTGAAAATCCTATAACAAAACTATAATCAAACATACATCAAAATATAGTTACAACACTCAATTGGAACATCCATGCCCGAGTCTTTCAGTCTTAGAGGAAAAAGAGATGGAACAGAAAGTTGACTACCATTAAATAAGAAGTCTCAAATTACAAAAATGACCAGAGGTCCAGAAATTTCATTAAATATTTACAATCGAGAGCTTAGCTCTACCATCGACACTAAAAAAAATGAAAAGAATGCCTACATATACTCATAACTAGCTCCAAATTCCTGAGACGCAATCATGTCACGTGTTCAGGGCTTTGCATTGATGAAATTCTCTGTCAGGCTATGCATGCAGACATTGATCAGAATGCCCATGAAGTCTTCTGTCAAATGCGATCTCTGTCAGACTGGACTGACAACTTGCTTCTGTAACTCATCCCTTTTTGGCCTTCTATTTATGGAAGAAGAAGATGTCTCAACTACCTTCCTTGTTTTCATTAACTATTTCATCAGGATCTAAGCGGGCGGAGGTCAAACGCGACACATGTCACTGTGATTGGTCTTTGAATGCTGATTGTGGTGATTTGTGCTTCTCTAGACCTCTATGGAGAGATTAGAAGGCGGACGTGGACGCTGGCGAGGAGGAGAAAGCGAGTTGGTTGGTGCAGATCAGCATGGAAACAACAAGGAATGGTCGGCTAGGTGGAAAACCGTGGTGGTAGAATGGTGACTATAAAGGTGTTGGGACCAACATGTAAGAGATGTGGTATGATGGGACAAGGGTGAATAAGTGTCGGGATATGAGAGGGCATGGAGGTAATAGGTAGAAAATGGAATATTCGGTGGTTGAAAGAGGTGGGGACAACCAACTTAATTGGATATGATAGGGAGTACGAGTGGGATATATGTTGGGCGGTGAGAGGGTGAAATGAAAAGGTGAGATGGTGATAGGTCAAGAGGTCGATGAGTGGAGGATAGGTGTGAGGGAGTGAGAGGTGGAGAGAGAGTGAGAGATGTGACAGATGAGGAGAGAGATTGAGTGGGGGACAGGTGTTGACGGGAGAGGAAGGCGGTAAGCAGAGGCGATAACTGGATTTCTCAGAGGGGNTAAGCGGGAATGAGTGGGGGGGGGGTCTGAGCATCATGAGGAGGCACCATGTCAGTGTGGGGCCCATGCTAGAAAACCGCCTGCTCAGACCCTCTCCCCTCATTAAAGGCAAAATGCCCGAGGGGTCTGAATAAGATTGTGCACCGTATATTTGAGCACACAGATCTCAGCCACCCAGATCTATGTGACTCTTACCATATCGCGCTAAGATGTCATATTATCGCCTGACTTAGGATAAGAGTGAAAAGTGGGTTTTTAACCCCTCTTTGGTTATTTTTTTGCCAGAATGCCACTTACTAGGGAAAAAACCCCCCAATCAAGAATATGTGCTAACAAATCCCTTCTCTTTTAACACAGGGATCACATAAAACTTACATCCCTTGTGCATGCTCTTCTGTAGCTGCAAGGAATAGATGAACCTCAGGGAGACCCCTTGGTTCTAACCTACAATCATGTGTCTTTGTCCCTCATGATCGACCAAGCTCAATCGTTTCATCTTACAGTTGAGTATCACCTCATGCAAGTCTAACCAGTCCATACCGATCACGACTTCATAAGATCCTAAGATCGTGATGTATAGGTTGGACCTAGTAACAAACTCTCCCAGGTTAAAGCTACAGCCCGTAACCTTCCCTCCAACCTTTTGTTTGGCTCCCAAATCCATTTCTACAAAGCTAAACTCATCATGTTTGACTACCTTTACCTTAATTATTTTTAGTGATGAACTAGAAATGAAACTCTTTGTAGCACCGAGATATATCAAAATACTAAGGGATGGTCAGTGATGGCACCTGACATCTCGAGAACAGTTGACTGGTGCTCTGCTAGGCGATTATTCAACACTGCATGGATCCAATGGGCCTTGCCCAAATCTCCCACGGTAGTGGGTCCAGCAGATCCAGATGCTCTAGTCGTCTCCACTGGGCATTCACACTAGAAATGTGCCTCCCCACATGTCCAACACCCTTTCTTTGGTCCAATACTCCTGGTACCCGAAGTAGAAGCTGACGACCCACTGGCCTGGAATCATGTTATGATCTGTTGAACATGCCTAAACTATTGTTGCTATGGTCAATGTTGTTGTTGATGCTATGGTCCTCAATAAGGAGTCTACTACTGAGGTGTTGGTCATCGAGGTGTAGTGAAAGTCGATCCTATCTGGAAACCGCAATATCCTATTGAATTCCTAGCTAGTGTCTGATGTTGTTGCACACCAGATGACACCTTCTCTGTTGGTCTTGCTGGAGTCCGACTTTGAAACCCACTGATACGATTCTCATCTTCTATGAGGGGATTCTAGTTGACATCATGAAAGGTTCAAGGCATCAAAATCCTAACCTTTTCACGAATTCTAAAATCAAGGCCAACCAAGAACCTGTTGACCTTAAGTTTCTTGGTATTCAGGTG
>SNQJ01S0157789.1:25820-46542 GCA_010110895.2 Picea sitchensis
AGAGCCATTGATTGAGGAGGATGTGTGGTGGATGATCAGTTATTTCAGAGAAATCTCTCCGGAATAAACAAAGGTTTGAGAATTGAGATTCCTTAAGCCTAAAGGGAGAAATCAATCACAACCATTGATTGAAAGGGACATGTGTCAGTAGATCTTCCACTGTGGAAGATTTCCATGTGGAGAAAAGAAAGGATTGAGAACAAAAACTCTTGAAGGTTGGCCTCACGGAGAAGATCATGGCCGTAGATCAAAGGGAGACAGGTGGTAGAATATCTGAAGGTCCAAAGGTTGGAATTTATAATATTTACGAGCAGGAAGAAGTTGAGATTTGAAACCCCCGAATCCCAAAGTCTAAAGTAAATATGGACCGTCAGATCTAGAGGGTCACGTGGCGACGGATCGTAAGTTTCGGATAAATGCATCTGAATTTTTAGTTAAGAATTGAGAAACTTGAAGTCTGAATACCCGAAGGGATCGTAGCCATCGATCTGTGGAACACATGCGTCAGTGGACCATTAGCTTCGAATAAAAACCATTGGAGGAAAATGATAGTTGATATTTGAGATTTCTGAAGCCTGAAATCTTGAAATGATCGAAGTCGTCGGTCTAAGAGGATACGTGGCAAAATATCTGTCATTATGAGAGAAGGTGAGGTTTGAGAGTTGAGAACTTTGAAACCCGAATCACGAAATAAATAGAATCCATTGATTTGAAAGGGATAGATCTGAAATGTCATTTCAGAAGAACCGTTAAGTTCATAATATCAATGGTCCCATCGCATTGCGGGTACCAAAGGTGCACAAACTTTAAAAAGTTGAGGGTGGGCCGCAATCTAGACCACGGTTTTGGAGAAAGGACACGTGGAGGCTCAAGGAGAATTGAGAAGTGAAAAGCAGTTTGGTTTCAAACCACCCTTGGCCACGCCTACAATCGTGTGGTTATGTAAGGCCATTTCCTAAGGTCATATCAGGGAAGGGGCTTATCAGAAAAGGATCTAGCACCCATACTCAAGGATTTCGCAAGTGTAAAAGGGGAAGGTCACGGGTACCATTATACCTCCACCCCTAAGTCAAAAGGGTATGCGTTTATGTACAAAATGAGACCATCAAGGTCTCAGAGAGTCAGTTGGCTCTAGAATTGGAGATCCTTGACCAGGAGGTCATACTGGTTCCCTGAATTTCCAAATTAGAAACCATGGATGGAGAATCTATCCTTTAAGAAAAGTGAAAATTTTTATGCCCCATTGTGGGTGTGTTACAAATTGGTATCAGAGCATGGTTACAACACTTGGCTTGCTTGGGCTCATGAATGAGTCACGTAAGGAGGTATTTTTATCTGCATTTACTCCTTGAGGATAAGGACTGCAGATTGAACTTCTGATTTTGGGATATCTTGTTGAATTTCAGCAGAAGAATTTTTTATCCCTTTGTCAAAGTGATAACTACTCTTACTGGAGTAGGGATATGATAATGAAAATTTAGAATAAGACTTGAATGTGGATAGATGAAGGTGGAAGGGTTCTGTCAAGAGAAGCTAAAACCCGAAGGATGGATGACCTGGTGTTCGTAACACTTCTTCTAAGGATGGACAGTTGGAACTTTAGGGACTGATGATGGTAGATTATATAATGGTTAACACCTGCCAGTTATAGTTACTGCTCTATATTAAAATCAGAGTATATAACTCCTCATGACCAGAGCAAAGTGAGATGGGTAAAACCCTATGGACATTGAGGCAAGAAGGTTTTTTTGCTAGACATTGTCGCATAAAGAGGAAAGTGACCCTGGTTGGTTATTTCCTTGAGAAAAGGAAACATTAATACGAGATATGACTATGAGATTAGTCCTGTAAGTGACTGAAATCTCAAACTAAGGGACACTAATGATGAAATTAAACTATCAAGTGAATGCATGGGGTAAAAAGGTGAAAGAGATGCACCTACTTATACATGAATGTGTATACATGATCATAAGGAT
The DNA here is from genome assembly GCA_010110895.2 of Picea sitchensis. Classification (NCBI taxonomy): domain Eukaryota; kingdom Viridiplantae; phylum Streptophyta; class Pinopsida; order Pinales; family Pinaceae; genus Picea; species Picea sitchensis. The sequence continues at coordinate 27,797 of SNQJ01S0157789.1, forward strand.
GATTGGAAGATCCTTGGGAAAAGGATATAGAAGCCGGATATGTCCATGTGTGTGAATGACATGGAAAAAGTGAAAGAAATAAGCTAGCGTGATGAATACTTATCTGTGTTTAATCATGCTTGAGTGCATGGGCTAATGAATTGTGGAGCTTCCTAATATGAAATATGATATTAATACCAGTTAGGTATGAACGACATTAAACGTGCAAGTGATGCACATGTATGATGTAAGTTAACAAAACTAGAATATGTATGGATACATAATTTGGGTACATGATAAAGATGCATGTTTATATTTCTTATGGGATATTTGGTAAACTGCAGGAGATAACTCAAGGTTGAGGCCATCACAAATAGTGATGGATATGAAATGAGGAAGTTGCATGTTGAAGGAGTTCCTTGTGGTGGAACTGTGTGAAGACTCTATCAGGAAAACAAAGTCACAACATTAATGACTGTTGAGATTTAAGCAGTGAGCCACAAGCTTATATATATATATATATATATACCAGAATCATGGATTACAGTTTGAAAAACATCATATAAGGAATAGAAGACTAATAAATGAATATTGACCATTATAATAATCGAATGGTAATGTGCAGGATGCACAGGTTCATGAGCCGTTATGAACAAAAAAAAAAAAGTTTGCTATTAAAGCATGTTGTTGTATTCCAAAAAGGGTTAGGGTGAGGCCTAACCAAGGTGGCTCAAGGAAAAGAGAAGGAAGATCCCAATAGGGAATAAATTGCAAAAACAGAGAAAAGACAGTGAGGCCTTAGAAATAACTTAGCTGGACTGAAAATTCCCAGGTGATGTAGAAAGAATTTGAAGAAGGGGAGAACCCTCAATTATTTTCTTGCTTTGTACTATGTTTTTCCCTGGGAAGAGAAAACTAGTACGCTGATGAAAGTAAATGTTTTGACACCATAGTGATGAGGATTGTATTACTGTAGAAACAATTGAGAACTGTCGACATTGCACTCATGAAAACATTAAGGATAATGTGATGAAGTGCATACAGATATGCTAGGATATGTCTGAAAATGTTTTATTAATTTAATCTTATGGTACTTTCATTTTGACATGATGAATAATGTGTTTATGATGTATGTCATGTGTAGAAAGAAATAGATTGGAACTGTTGAGAAAGAAAGTTTCCAATAATGAACAACCTCAATCAGAGGATGACTATGAGAAGGTTCTTGTTGAAAGATTGTTGACGGGACTTTAAAGGTCCCCATGGAGCACCACTGATGGGATAATATCATAGGAGGTGCTAGTAGCCAAATCTGGTATAAAAACGTTCATGCCTATGTGACACCAGGTATGAAAGGATTGGGTAAGAATCCCTTCTTATATGTTTTACGGTCTTAATGTTATGTATGGAATGTTGACAGGCAGTTGTGTGCCTCGGATACCCAAGTAGGGTATGAATCAGGAAGGAGAACCTGAATGATGGAGCTGTGAACCTTTGGTAGTAAAGACTGATTGTAATCCTCACAAGAATTCATGAACTGATATGTCATGAATACATGGACCAATAAAGGAACGATTGGAAACAAAAAATTCTCATAGATAACATGTTGAATGGAATTGCTTCAAGGAAATGCATGTTTGCATAAGGACAGACAATGGATTTCCCATTGAGGAAGGAGGACCTTCTAACATTTCTACTTACATTGTATTAGAAATGTAAGGAGAAAACCAAAYTTGGGTGGCCATGAGTGTTGGCACCCTAGTTATTAATGAAGGAGGAATGCTTAAAGGAATTCATGTGAAACTTTTGAGTTTCATGTGTTCCTTTTTGGGATCGTGATCGGCCTATGGAAGGAAGTATGGTAATGTTGTAAGAATGAATGAAAATGAATAAGACATATGGTGAAAATCTTGGCTAAGATCCAATGCACCATGGAAAAATACTTGTCGTAAAGTGTGGGAAACTTAAAATCAATGCAAGGGTGCAATGGGTATCAATGTGGCCATGAACGTTGGAACATTCATTAAAGTTAGTTGACATATGGATTACATTCTGAAATTGGTTGTGATGACGTTATAAAGGTGCAATAAAAATAAATGAGTAGGAGAAACTAACAATTTGTTTGGTTGATTGACGTTGAAAGTGCAGGAAGAAAAGGAGTCTTGAATATGGCAGCGTTGTAAGCCATAAGGAAGACCAATTGCCTACTGATCCAAACCACTATGGGAAGGAAAGTCCCATAATTATGAATCTATTTCCTGTGCGAAACAAATATGAAAACAAAATGTGGAATTTGGAAATCTATGGATGACAGATTTACAAGAAGATTTTTGAATTTAAAATTTATGATGTCTCATGAATTTTTGTATACCTGTGATATAGGTAAAGGGAAAATATATGTGAAGAGTTCAGAGATGAAAGACTGAGTTCTCAGGTTCGAGAGAGAATTGTGAGAAAGAGTATAATCCAATAGCATGAAATAGATACTGACTCAGGAGAAGGAGAGTAACCTTCATCCCTATTTATGATTGAGTCGAGAGAAGGAGAGTAACCTTCATCCCTAAATATTTCTATGCCAGGAGAAGGAGAGTAACCTTCATACCTAAATTTCGCTGATCTAGAAGGCTGTCAAGTTGTAAGAGAATGAAAAATGGCTACTGTTGAGGCATGATAACCCCATGGTAAGCCACGATCACCTAGAATATGTTGTGTTGAGGTAACACAAGTTGGAGGGATGCCTCGATAGAGCAAGTATGAGGGATGCCTCGACTGTACGAATCGATAGAGTCTCTGGAATTATTTTTGTGGGAGAAAACCTTGGAAAGGCAAGATGGATCACCCAAGGGACAATATAGCAGAGAAGGGGATGCCTGAGCTTGAGCCTGGAGGGTGAGTGACCGTAAGGAAGAGGAGACATTAATATTTCTTGTAAACTATTGATTGGGATCATGCACATGATGGGTAGTTCTTCTTGTGCGAGAAAACCTTGGCAAGGCAAGATGGATCACCTGAGGGACTGTATAGTAGAGAAGGGGATGCCTGAGCCTGGTCTTGGAGGGTGAGTGACCGTAAGGAAGATGAAACCTTGATATTTCTTGTAAAATATTGATGGGGATCATGCACCCAATGGGTATGTCAAGGAAAAACAATAAGCCTGGATAAAAAAACAACCATGTGGGTACAAATGCAGAAACTGCGCAGATAATTATTGTGTTATGATTATGAAATTTTCCTAGAAATTTTTATGCAATGTTTTCGCATAAGACTATGATTAACGTGCTTATTGTCCAAGAATTATTGAAAGAAGATGACCAAGATTAAAGGTCTGAAAAACAACCTGGCCGAGGAAGAAGGATCAAGATTTATGAAACAGCTAAATGAGAAAGGCATGACAAGTGTTTTTGAGAAAGAACATCGAGGATGGTGTTCCTTTAAGGGGGAGGGAATTGTAACACCCATGTTTCCCCCAGATTGTAATTAATCAAAAAATAGGATTACCATGCTAAGGCATGTGGACAATGTAAATGTATTATTGTTAAATTGCCCATAATTAACTATTGGGGGGTGAAGCCTTGAAGTACAAGCCATGATATCTCTAGAGGAAAGAAATCAGTTAATGAAGAAAGGATCAGTGGTTGAATCATCAACCACCCCCATGAATGGAAACATGGTCTAGCTGCAGGATGTCATCTTGAAGTACCATAGAGGCCTGTGGACCCGAGCTTCCTTCTGATAGAAGTAACAGGATAGGTCAAAAAAAATTCCAAAGGAAGGAAGGTAAGATACATATAGAGACACAGCAAGAGAGGAGACATGGGGATGAGAGAACAAGCTCATAAGGGATATGTGAGAACCCAAATGAAGTGTCAAGAACACGATCTAAAGGACCCGAACATGAGCTTGATGTTGAGGAAGCATCTGATAAACCTCGTAGGGTCGTTGTGAAAAAAAGAGTTTCTCTGAGAGATGGTGTAAATTCCCTAGTGTTATCATGGCTTGGCATGGGGGTGGACAGAGTGCAAAGAATGAATTCATTTGAGCCTATGGTTGGGTGGAAAGGTGCACACCCACTGTCAGTTAGTTGGATGCAATTTGTAATAGATAAGTATTCTCATACCCTGTGAAATTGAGTTGTAATTGTGTAAATATACTGTGAATGATCCAACGATGGATATGTTTTCTTAATGATTTATATTGTATCCCTTTTTGGTGTATTATTTATTGTGTAATTAGGAAAGTAAGAAACTATATCGATTGTACATGTTTTGTATTCGTAAATTATTGCACCTTATGGTGGCTTAAGTTAGATCCACGAACTGTGAGTTCGTCGACCTTGGGCACAGTTTCACGTACGCATGTCAAAACTCCTAGTCGCTCTAATTCCATTGGAGGTGGGAGTCTGTTAAATCTTAGGAATGCATAGTGAACGTATGCAATGGCTCTCTATGAGGAAGAAAGAGACCGTGAATCACTTAAGTTTTAGAGTTGAGGGATGAGCATAAGGGGTGCGTGGAAGAACCCTTGCAAGTGTTAAGTTTATGAGGAAGAGTGTCAAGCTCTTAATCCTTTCAGAGATAACAAAGTTCAAGAAGAGTAATGAGGTTGAATTATCGAAAGAGAAGGTTCCTTTGGTTGGGAATCATTATGGAGCACGAAGATGAAATTAGCGTAAATTGTAGTTCACGGCCCGCAATCAACCCACACCGTTGATCTCGTTGGGAACGGAAGATCAACGACTAGGATTAGACTAGAGTCGAGCGAGAACTTCCGAGATTGCAGAGGTTGGACCCCAAAATCACTGTGAATCATCGATATATGAATGAATATCGAGGGTGGGGAATCATTGCAGAGCGTGAAGGTGAAATTAGTGGATGCGCTAGTTCATGGCCCACTATTCACCAACACCATTGATCTAGTCGGGTAGGAATATCAACGACTCTGGTTAGACTGAGTTGGGCGAGTACTTTCCAGATAGTGGAGGTTGATCTCTCTGATAAAGAGCACACATGTTGGGGACCCACAATCACTATAAACCATAGACTCTAAGAGAAAAAAGGATGATAGTTGTCTGATCTAAGATAAAGTGTATGAGTTTTAACCTTTGTGTGCCCAGGAGGATTGACTTTCCAAAGTCCCGAAGTCTCGAAGGGATTTGGGATCATCCATCACCAAGAGGGACAGGTGACATAACTCTAAGAACTCTGGGTAAAGACTTGAAGTAGGTCATGTTCGTTGATTTCTTGGAGAAGTACGTGTCAATATATCAGAGTCTCCAGGTGAATGCACTTCGGAAGAAATGAGGGTATAGAAGCTTGGAACTACCAAAGCCTGAAGTGCCAGATTTCACCCTGACCGTTGATAGTAGGAGATGTGTGTCCGGAGACACTCTCGGAGGATTTCACTTCGGAGGCTTGCGTTGGTGAGTACTTGAGACTTCCGAAGCATGAATCCTCAAAGTGATATGAAGTCGTTGATTCGTGGGAGACATGCGTCGATATATCATTAACTCTAGGTAAAATCCTTTTGGGAGAAAGTGAGTGTGAAAAGGTAGAAACTCTCAAATGCATAAATCCCGAAGTAAACCAAGACGTTGATTGGGAAGGACGTGTGGCACATGATCTATGATTCCAAAAGAACATACTCTGGGAGGACGAATTGTTGGACCATTTGAATCACCTGAATGTTGAAGTCCCAAAGTGAGTTGGGACCGTTCATTGCCAAGAAGGACACATGGCAACAAATCATTAACTCTGAGTGAAAGCACTCCGAGAGAACGTGAAGAAGAAGAGTTTGAAATTGCCAAGGCCCAAACAACCGAAACAACCGAGAGCCATTGATCTATGGGAGGATACATGTCATCAGATCGCGGACTCTGGGTAAAACGTTCCAGGAGAAACAAAGCGTGAGGAAAATTGAGATTTGAGACCTTTGAAAGATGAATTCTTGAAGCAGATGAGAGTCGTCAATTTGAAGGTGGGCACGTGGTTCCAGATCCAGAACTCTAGAGGAAAGCGGAGGGGGAAAACGCCTAAGTCCTAGATAAGTATATCGATCATTGATAAAGAATGCAATCGAGGGGTAGTTGATCTGGTTGAAAGGGCAAAAGTCCTAAAGCAAAAGCATGGCCGTTGATTTGAGGAGGATGCATGGCAGACGATCAGTTATTTTGTAGAAATTGCTCTTGAAGAAATGAAGGTTTGAGAATTGAGATTCTTGAAGCCCGAAGGGAGAAATCAATCACATCCATTTATTGAAAGGGACAGGTCAGTAGATCTTCCACTTCCTAAGATTTCCATGTGGAGTAAAGTGAGGATTGAGAATGGAAACTCCCGAAGGTCAACCTCACGGAGAAGATCGTGGTTGTAGATCGAAGGGAGACATGTGGCAACAGATCTGAAGGTCCAAAGGTTAGACTTCAGAAGATTTATGAGCAGGCAAAAGTTGAGAGTTGAAACCCCTAAATCTCGAAGTCTGAAGTAAATCTGGACCATTAGATCCAGAGGAACACATGGCGATGAATCATGAGTTTCAGATAAATGTGTCTAGATTTTTAGTTAATAATTGAGAAATCTGAAGTCTGAAGACCCAAAGGGATCATATCCGTCGATATGCAGAAGACACAGATCGGTGGACTGTCAGCTTCAAATAAAATCCATAAGGGGAAAACGAGAGTTGAGATTTGAGATTTTCGAAGCACAGAATCCCAAAATGATTGGAGTCGTCAGTCTAAGAGGATACTTGGTAGGAGATCTATCATTGTGGGAGAAGGAGAGGTTTGAGAGTTGAGAACTTTGAAACCTGAATCACGAAACAAATTGCATCCGTTTATTTGAAAGGGACAGATCTGATCTATCAGTTCAGAAGCACCATTAATTTCATAAGATAAATAGTCTCATCGCATTGTAGGGACCGAAGGTGCACAAACTTTAAAAAGTTGAGGGTGGGTCGCAATCTATACCACAGTTTTAGAGAAAGGACACGTGGAGGCTCAAGGGAAATTGTAGAACAAAAAGAAGTTTGGTTTTAAACCACCCTTGATCATGCCCGTAATCACGTGGTTACGTAAGGACATCACCCAAGGTCATATCAAGGATGGGGCTTATTAAAAATGGAGCTAGCACCCAGACTCATGTATTTCGCAAGCGTAAAAGGGGAAGGTCACGGGTACCATTAGACCTACACCCGAAAGTCAAAAGGGTCTATGTTTAATTTTAGAACGAGACCATAAAGGTCTTAGAGAGTTGGTTGTCTCTAGAATCAGAGATCCTCGAACAGGAGATCGGACTGGTTCACCGAATTTCCAAATTAGAAACCATGGATGGAGAATCTATCCTTTAAGAAAAATAAAAAAATCATGCCCCGTTGTAGGTGTGTTACAGGCCTCATCTTTGTCCAAACAACTAATCAATGCCTCAGGAAACTTTCAAAAGGACCTCATCATCCCAACCACATCACCCACCGCTATATGTTCCTATCCGATAACATGTTCGTCTCCCTGGGGTTTATAACCCTCAGGAGTGGATGCGACTGGGGGCATCACACCACCTCCCCTAGCACCCCGTCGTCGGCCTCTACGGAGTCCTCTAACCATTATTACCTTCATGAATACAAATCAAATTAATTAGAAAATTTATAATCAAAAATCAAATCAACTAAATCCATAGTGATCCTAAGTCGTGGGTCGAACCTTCTCTGATACCATATGTAATGACCCCATCGTTACGACTACAAGCAACACAAGCAAGTGCATTTTTTTTTGTTTGAAGCAAGAAGGAAACAAGGACGACAATAAAACATCACAACTTGACGATGAACATAATGCATGCATATCAGGTAGTAGACAACAATGACTCAAAACACTAGCACATCATGCAATTGGACGAAACATGTGATAATCAATAGCCATATAGAAAATACTACCTGCTCGACACAATCAAGACAATGCCTACAATCTAAAGGACAACGTCAACAACCCGACACGGTGGCTTCGACAACTAGGAACTAGAAACCTCTATGCCACACAAACCCAACTCCTTAAGGCGTTAGAAAACCAAGTACCAACAACCAATACAATGAAAAACCACCCACATCGGGAACCACAAACTTCGGCTAGGTTACCATTCGCCTCTATCCATCAGGGTGAACAATGATCCCCTCATCAGGAATCATGCCATCACAAGGCGATAGGCATGACGGTAACCCTCGCACAACATAACACATCTAGACCAATAACCCAAGAAAAGTTCAACACGCTAGGAGACCGAATTAACTGACAAGAAGACTATACCCATGCACCCAAGCAACAAGTCGACAAGACGCAATATGACATCACTCAAATTAAATTGTGCAAGTTATTAAACGACTTTTCCAACAAACCATAACCCATTATTCGTTAAGCATGATGTCTAAGTGCGAAGGAGTGAAATATTATAAAGGTTATCATTATCATAAATGTGACCCAAAACATGACAAAAAATGTGAACCATTATAAAGGTTATCATTGTCATAAATGTTATCCAAAACGTGACCAAAAATGTGAACTATTATAAATGTTACTATTATCACAAATGTTATCATAAAAATGAACTAATATATGCGCTTAATAAAATCAAAATACACTTGTGAACAATTATACATTACCCATTAAAATAAGTGAACTACTTAACATTAAAAAGTGATCTACGTTGCTTATTAAATATTTGACATTGTTGAATATATTATTGTTGTCCAAGTACGTGATATTGCTATCTACTAATTATATCTCTGTCTAACCTTAATAATAACATCTTTATCTATTAGTTTAAATAATGCACAGTTAAATGATATCACTGTCTAAGGTACCTTAACAATATGGATAGGCTTCTGTATATAAATGGTTGTATAGCAATATTGGCGTGCTTTTTACGAAACATATAAAATTGTGGTCATCAAGTATAAAATTTGTTGTTGATTATGTATAAAAACTTCTTGTCTATGATATAAAATTTGTTGTCTATTTATAAATTGGTTGTCGATTATAAATAAACATTTTCCAACATATCAATATCAATATATCCATAAAATCACAGCCTAGCAAAATCGTTGTGTGAATACATTTAGGGGCGAATCTAAAACTCTACCAAATTCGGATCTCTACCCAACAAATCGTTGTGTGAACATAATTAAAAATGAAATTGAAACTCTACCGAAAAATTGAATCTCTGCCCAGCCAAATCGTTGCGTGATCACATTTAAAGCGAATTTAAGACTACCAAAAACGAATCTCTACCCAGCTAAATCACAACATGGATTAGATGTGTTTAATCATAACAAAACTCAAATGTATGTATAAATTCATAGGCCTATACAATTTGCATATATATCAAATAAAACACAAATGCAAACATATCATTTAAAATGGAATGCATACATATCATTTAAAAAACACAGTCATATATCGTTGGGGTTTATGCTATGCTAAGTTGGGTATTATATTGATATGTTGTCAACAATATTTAAAAACACAGGTATATCAACTGTGAAATTTGTTGGTAAAAATATATACAAGATCGCAGTCATTCGATATATAAATTTGTTGCCATTCAAGTTAAAAAAAACTCGTTGTCATTCAATATAAAATTTAGATGTCATTCAATCAAAAAGGGGGATTCGTTGCCATTCAACGCAGACAAATCAACACTATCACATCCAATCATAAAACACAGTGATGCTCTAGCAAAACCAATTTGGTAAAAAGAATATGGGAAAAAAAAATCTTCAGATTACTCCTTCAAAGATTAATCATTCAAACACATAGCTTAAACATCCCAAGAAACATAGAGTTGATCAATCAAGGAAATGCAACGGTGTTCATTCAAAGAAATGCATAGATAATCATTCAAGGAAATGTAACGGTAATCATTCAATAAATGCAGAGATAATCTTTCAAGGAAACTGAGAGATGGATAGATCAGCGACGAATCAACAAAATGTAGAGACTAATCGAACACAAGAAGGTGCAAGGAATTGAGATTAATCATAAGAGAAAAACACAGAGATAAGTAAGGGTTGATAACTAGGCCAAATTTATCCTTCACTTATTATCCGTTCATAGGAAAGCAGGGCATTTGAATCTATATGTATTTAAACATCGAAGTGACGACCGTCGATTCGGCTCCTGTTCAACTGCTCAAGAACAGACTAATAACTAAAGGGATAAGGGGAAAACAAAATTTTCTTCATAATAATCAATAAAACAAACATAGAGAAGTCATAGAAATCAGAGTTTGGGTTCGCCAAGGGAATCAATTCAAAATACAACAATCATAAGGCTGGGATGACTTTAAGTTCTTGATTATAAAATGTTGAATAAAGCATAATATTTACACAATAGAAGTACAGCACTGAAAGCGTAGGAACAATATTAAACTGCCATTCAAAATATACAGATGCGTACCGTATCCAAATGAAAAATCTTCGAGTCGTTGTTCTGCACACGCTCCATCCATCTCCCGCTTGTCAACCGATGTGAGCTCACCGGTACCTCTCAGCCAATGCTAGGGATACTCTTCTTCGCCCTGAGCCCCCTGAGCCGCAAAGGGGCCACACACACAATACCAAGGAACTGCTAGCACCCAAATCGCTTCGCAAGGTCAAGCTACCACTCGTTACCCGATATGGGTATCCCAACTCCCACAAGAGAAGTTCATTCAAGAAAAAAATTCAGCAACGTAACATTATGCAAAAAGATGAGATCTATACTCCTCCTCCTCCATCCTTTTTATAGAGTTTTCAAGTAATTAGTTTCCCAAATTCTCATTAAATTCCTTTTTCATTTAATTAATTAGGAAAAATCTCCCCTGTACACATGTCGCCCGATCCCCTAGATGCACTAGAAATTAATTTTATTAATTAATTATTCCTATTTCCCTCACCCACCTAAAAGAATTCCTAAAAATGCTCCTAGGTGTCCCAAAATTCCCTTAAACTTATTAATTGAGTTCATAATTAGAAAGTTTCAAAGGTAAGATTCCTTACTAAGTTAAACATTCAACTTTTTCTTTACATTTCCCCTTTTCCTTAAGTTTCCCCATTTTTGTTTAAGTTTCCTATTTCTTTTAAGTTTCCCCCTTTTTCCTTTTTAACTAAAAATCAATTTAGCAAGTGAAGATAAAACATCCATTTACCCTTTTTCTTCTTTAATTAAAAATCAATTTAGCAAGTGTAGATGAAACAACCATTTACCCTCTTCTCTTTTTTTTTTTTAACAAAAATTAAATTAACAAAACTAGATAGAAACAACCATTTCCCCTTTTTAAAATTTTAATCCTCCATTAAAATTTTGACTTTAATAAATAATTTGAATTTTTTACCCCCCTTCTTGTTACATGTTTATTTATTATTATTATTATTTGACCACATGTTCTACTTAGACCTAGATTTTAATTTCACTAGGCTGGGCGACATTTTTATTAGGGAAAATTGTTTTTAAATTTTAATTATCACATCATTCATTTTAAGGCCTACTAGGTTTATTCACTTACCAGTTAAAATCATGACGTGCCCTTCAGGAAGAACTAGGTGCTCCAAGGGTGCCACTTGCCTCTTTATGTTTTCCTTGCGTGATGTGCCCTTCAGGATGCACTACGTGCTCCAAGGGTGCCACTCTCCTCTTTTTTTTTCCTTGTGTGACGTGCCCTTCAGGACGCACTACGTGCTCCAAGGGTGCTACTCGCCTCTTGGCTGAATTGGTAGACATCAAAGACCCCTCGATTCAATACTCTGCCAGGTGATCTTGTGGGAGACTAAGGGCCTCTAAGTAATAAGGCCCATGCCTTATTGAGTGCCCCTTAGAATCATCGTGAGAGACTGTCACAATCTTCCCTCATGACGTCATGGGTCTTCTCAAACTAGGTAATCGTTAACCTACAGTTCGAGCCACGACAAGAGTGCTATTAGGTTGTTGCAGGGATGCTCGCACAACTCTCCCTCAAAGTCTCTAGTTGTCATGCGTGACCCCTCTACTCCATAAGTGAGTCTGGTCGGCAAGCTATCGTCAACCTGCATCCATCAACGATTCATGTCAGCAATAATAATCAATCATCATAACATCTAATCATATGTGCATATGTCACATCAACAATATTCAACCCAACATTCCACTCCCTAACTCAGTCCGGATTCCAAGGGGTTTCACCGATTCCTCTATATCCTTGAGGTCCAAAGTCGTGGACACTCAGGATAACCCACTCAATAGCCCTTTTTTATGTAATACAACCAAATAACATATCATCAAATCCATAATATCTCATAATCATAATCAAATGACCAATCGTATAATAATCTGAATCACTTGCAAGAAAGTGTCCTCAAAGAATAAGTTCACTCAGTGCGCGCAAGAGTGGGATGTTACAATGTCTCTCACAAAGTGATATTGAATATCAATATGCTTTGTATTTGAATGATAAGCCGGGTTCTTCGCCATAAAAATTTCACTCTCACTGTCACAATCTATCCTTACATCTTGATGTACCAACCCAATACCTAAACAAAATCTTTGTAACCATATTGCTTCCTTACTTGCATGAGTGGCAACCATGTATTCAACTTCTGTAGTTGAAAGTTCCATTGCACCTTGTCTTTTGATCCATATCTCCATCCTAGTCTACATCCACAAAGCCATGTATATCCAACACTTTTTCCAATCCCAGTCTTCCTTGGTTGCAAAATCCGCTAGTAGTTCCACGCAAATACTTGAAAACCCTTTTTCCTGTTGCCCAATGCTCCTTCCCTAGTTTTGAAATATACCTGCTCAAAACTCCCATTGCATGTGCAATGTCCGGTCTATTACATACCATTGCATACATCAAACTATCAACTGCACTCGCATATGGAACATGAGACATGTCCTCCTCTTCCTGTGTCTTGGGACACTGATTCACAGATAAGTTTACTCCAATAGGAATATGAACCCTGATTGATTTGCATTCCTACATACTAAACCTCTACAATATTGTCTCGACATATTTTCTTTGATTTAACTAGAGTTTCCTCTTTTCCGTTCTCTTTTAATTTCCATGCCCAAAATGAAATTTGAAACACTAATATTCTTCATGTCAAATTTAGAGGAAAAATGATTTTTCACATCCTGGATAATCTCCTTATTGTTTCCTATCAGCAGGATGTCAACCACATACAAGACAAAATAAATCAAATCATAACCAATTAATTTAAAATACACATAATGATCCTCTTTCCTTCTTGTGAAACCAAGTCCCAACATATAAGTATAAATTTTTTGATACCACATCCTTAGTGATTGTTTTAAACCATACAAGGACATTTTCATCTTGCATACTAGCTCCTTCTTTCCATTCACAACAAATCCTTTTGGCTTCTTCATATAGAATTATTCTTCCAAATTCCCATGTAGGAATGGTGTCTTCACATCCATCTGTTCTACTTCAAAATCAAATGCAGCAACAACATATAACATAAATCTTATAGAGGTTAACTTGGCAATAGGAGAAAAAATCTCACCAAAGTCAATTCCCTCAACCTAGGAATAACCCTTTGCTACTAATCGATCTTTGTATTTATCCACTTTTCCTTATGCATTCAACTTATTTTTAAATACTCATTTGCTTCCAATGGGATTTATTCCAGTCAGAAATGCCACTAGATCCCAAGCTTCATTCTTATCCAAGGCTTCCATTTCTTCATCCATGGCCTTTTTCCAGAGATTTCCATCCTCTGAATCCACTACCTCTCTGACAGTTCTAGGATCATCACCAGTAATAAACATAGAAAAATTTGAATGGAAATTAGATGGAGTATACCTTTCCGGTAGCCTTCTTTCTTGAACTGATCTCCTCAATACTGGAGTATGAGGATCTTCTTCTTCTTGTTCTTGTTCTTCTGTAGAGTCTGATTCGTCATCCTTTAAATCAAACTCTATTTTCTCTGGTTATTTCTTACTTGGTAGGACTTCTTGTTCAACAACATCCTTCATTTCTCTAAATACCACATCTCGGTTATACACTACCTTATTAGTTTATGGGTTCCAAAGCTTATAACCTTTGAGGCCATCTTTATATCCAATAAAGATACAATTTTCAGCCTTCTTATCTAGCTTACTCGTATTTTCCTTTGGAACATGAACATATGCATCACAACCAAATACCTTGAGATGTGTGAGAGAAGGTTTCTTACCAGTCCATACCTCTTGTGGAGTATTTTCATCCAGCATTGATGAGGGTGATCTATTGACTAGGTAACATGAAGTACCCACTGCCTCTACCCAAAATACTTACCCTAACCTGACACCATTGAGAATGCACCTTGATTTTTCCATCGACGTCGTGTTCATCCTTTCTTCAACTCCATTCTGCTGAGGTTTTTATGGAGTAGTCTTATGCCTTTCTATACCACACTTCTTACATAATTCTTCAAATTCATTCTCGTAGAACTCTCCACCATTATCTGTCCTCAACACCTTAATTCTTTTCTCTGTTTGATTCTCATCAAGAGCCTTCAACTCTTTAAACCTATCAAAGACTTAATATTTATTCCTTAGTAAATATATCTAAGTATTCCTCGATAAGTTATCTATAAATGAGACATAGTACATATATTTTCCCAATGATGGGATCGACATAGGTCCAAAAACATCACTGTGAACTAGCTATAAAATTCCTTCTACCCTCGTTGCACCAGAGGGGAACCTTACCCGATTTTTCTTCCCATATACACAATGTTCATAGAAATCAAAATCCAAAGAGAAGTTAGACATAAATTCAACCATACCTTTACTGTGTACTAGTCGAAGACCCTTCTCTTTGATATGCCCTAGTATTTGATGTCACAACATAACCTTTTCTCCATAAATTGTAGGATTTCTTTCTTCTTCAACTCCAATATCAGGAACAATGGAACTATTACACCCATCATTAATAGTTCTTCCTTGTAGCTTATATAGAGTTCCAAACCTAATTCCCTTCAACAACACCATTGATCCTCTAACCATCCTACAAGTTTCCTTTTCAAATATTATTTTTACCCCTGCATCATCCATTTTTCTTACAAAAATCAAATTTATGGCCAATCCTGGGATGTGAAGAACACCAAGTAGTGTTCTAATCATTCCATCTATGAGCCTCAACTTGAATTTTCCTTGACCCATGATTCTGGTTGTCGAGTCATCACCTAAGAATACATTACCTCCATCATACCTTTCATATTCACATAACCACTCCGTGTGGAGATTCATATGAAAGGATGCACTTGATTCAACCAACCATGACTCATGATCTACATGTGCACTTGAAGAATCCAAGTACACATACAATCCTTCTTCCTTGGAGGTATTTTCTTTTGTAGAAGGAGATTGTTCAGATCCCTTCTTTTTCTCAACTTTGGATCTACACTGCTTCTTGTAGTGCCCTTGTTTTCCACATCTCCAACATACCTTTACAAAATTTCTGGGAGATATATATCTACGCTTAGACTTAGATCTCCCACTTGAGAACTTAGATCTATTTATTTCCTGGGAGCGTCCTCTTGCAAATAATGCGTTTGTGCTATGTCCTTCCATATTCTTTTGTCTCATCTCCTCCGACAAAAAGGATGAGACCACTCCATCAAACTTCAAGGAAGTTGTATTACTACCTATGGCCACAACCAGACTATCCCACGAGTCTGGTAAAGAACAAAGTAAACTAATACACTTATCTTCATCTGAATTTTTAATATCAACAGATACTAACTGACTTACCATAGTATTGAAGACGTTCAAATGCTCTTCCATCGAGTCTCCATCTCTCATCCCCGGGTTATACAACTTATTTCTCAGGAATAGATTATTTACTAGGGACTTAGACTAATACAAATTCCCCAACTTATCCCATAAATCCTTGGTTATGTCTTCCTCTGACACATTCAATAATATTGAATCTAAGAGACAGTCGGATTGTGCTCTTCTCCTTCTGATCCAACTTTTTCCAGTCATATGTTGAAGTTCCTATAGGTGTAGTACCTGGATATACCATGATCTACAAATCTTTGTCCACCAACAAATATTCCATCTTGAGCTTCTACAACTCAAAATGTTTCCCATTAAACTTCTCGATCTTAATTTTCAAATTGTTTGCCATTTGTTTTCACCTAAAAAATCAATACCATAGATCTCCCACTGTAACAAGGATTATCACAGTACCGATCCAAACCCTTAACCACAAAGGCATTCCTTGAAGTCAACAAAGATCCAATACCAAATGTAGATTTTAACCTTGTACAATATTTACTGCAAACATATTTTCAGTAAAAGAACAGAAAAGATACAATGGTAAATACAAACATTACACAAATATTTTTCCCCTGGAAACCCAAATCGGTAAAACCAACATATTCTATATTTATTCATAGTGATACATTGTTTACAATAAAATATACATATAGGAGTCAGAGGCATCCAAAACCCTAACCCAATGACCTAGATTAGTCAACAACCCTAATTCCTTAACCAGAAATAGAAAACCATCGGAAAAAACCATGTGCCAAAAAACCTCCCAACAATGGACATGAAAATTGAGGCAACACAAAAAACGAGGCAAAAATGTGACACTACAACTCGTGCAAAGAATATAACCCATACCCAACACACGACGACAACATTGATGAAGCATTAAAAAATTAGAACACTATTTATCAAATGTGGTAAAATAAATTGAATAATTAAAATAAAATTTCAAAATATTATTCCATTTACGATCCATAAATAAAATGCGTACCTCGAGGATTAATTCTTTCATATGCCAACTTCCATAGGAGAGGTGTCATTCTTTGTGGTTTTAGTCTAGTCTCTTGTTTCCCATTGAAAAGATCTTTTTCAGTAGTATGATACCTATGGTTCTTAGGGAGGATGTGTCTATACTCATCAAACACCTCCTTTCCTAAACATTTTGATTGACGATATTTCATATTAGGACCACAAACTGGACATGCAAATTTACCCTTTGTTTGAAGACCTGCAACAGATGGATTAACGTGAATTATTAATATAAGAAAAGATTGTTTAAACAACATGCATGATATATTTAATTAATTATATATTATTCAAGAGTGCAATATGGAACATTACATAGCACAAAAATGTGTTAGTCCCGGGGCATCATGAATTGTCCATAAAAGTATTTCATGACATTAAAATATATTCTTCCCAATTGGTTTACAAATGTCATACATAGTGATGCCCTCCCATAACTTCAGTAGCTTGTCGATAAGAAGCTCGATATACAAATTCATATCTTTAACTTGGTACTTACCTAATTGCTTGAAATTACATGAAATTACTACCATAGTATGTATATATATGTAAATAAATAAATAAAAGATATGATGCAAAAAATGAAAAAATGAAAAATTTACATTCGAAAAATTAATGTAAACAAATACTTGGAACAATCATTGTCAACATTGTGTGCTCCTTCTTTATTGACATCCAAGGAGGAATGCTATTATTGATAACAAAAATAGGCCACACTGAGTAAACAAACTGAAGCTCTCCAAATGGATTAACACCATCAGTTGCCAATGAAATACTACCATTACGAGGTTCATCTGTAAATTATGGCCATTTTGTAGCAATTTCCTTAAATTCATAACCAACTGTAGGAATTCGAGGAATGCCATATTCAATTCTCTTTTGTGCATGGTAATCCATAAACTGTGCTATGCTTTGGCACCTGAACAGTCACTGCAAACGTGGAACTATGGGAATATGTCGAAGAACCTTTCGAGGAACCATTTTTGTTCCTTGATCGGTTCGATATCTACCGATACCACATACCGGAAATTTTGTTTTCGATGTATGTTGTCCATAATATATAATATGATCATCAAGACACGCATCTATACTTTGATACTCCATTCCAATGTATTTCATAATGGCATGTAAATCTCCATATGTGCAAGGTAAAATATTTGACGAGGGTAAAACAAATTCACCTAACAATCTAAAACATAAAAAATAACTAGTTAATGTAAAGAATAGTAATTTTAAATATTAGGTTTTTATTTTACACATTAATTAACACTAAAAAAAGGGGAAAAATTCAACCTTTATGTATATGTGAAGAAACATATTACATACCTTAGGATCTGTGTCATACAAGTGTTCGACAAATGATTCGTAACCTTTAAGTTCACCAGCAACAATGTAGTGGAGAGAATATTTTCTCTTGACCCTGTATAAAGTCGTTTATTTTCCTTTTCAATCAGAGGTTCATCATAAATACCATCACTATTGTCCCCATGATCCTCATATGGATGACCAAATTAGTCTTGGATCATTTGATTTGTCCCATCATCTTGAACTATGCTATTATCTTCATCTACTTCCATGTGATCATTAACTTGATCTTCATTATCTACTTCATGTTCCTCATCTTGTACAACATCACTTCTGATATATATATATATATATATATATATATATATATATATATATATATACTATGGGATGATATTCATTTGATCCCCCATCCATGTGCCCACATTTTCTACAATGTTTTTTAGTTGTTTTCACTAAAATTCTTTCAGGACGTCTAGTACAACAATTTTTGCAAGGGAAATAACATTTATCGTCACCCTTTTCACCCTCTTTAATTTTTTCCCACCTCTAATTTTTTCTGACATTCTTTCTCATAGACATATACAGATGATTATCTTATAAAATTGAGTGTTTTAAAATAGAATATATGTTAATGTTTATGCCATTATCATAGTTCTTT
>SNQJ01S0157792.1:7274-28776 GCA_010110895.2 Picea sitchensis
AAAAATGAGGTTTATATATTTCCTATGTTAAACATTACCATTTTCACAAATATTTCGAAGTCAACTATAAACTAATTGAAAGTCAGCGATGAACTCATCGCTATAGTCCCTGCCCTTGGCCTTCCGGCAGGGACTAATAATAACAATTATCTTACCCTCGTTGGATTTGAATCCATAACTTCTAAAGAAAAAAAAATATGTTTTTAACCATTGGACCAATACATATTGTACATATTGCTTGTTTAATTATTCTAAAAAAAATATTAATACATAAAAAAAAATAAAAATAAAAATAAAACGAAAAATGTTAAATAAAACAAATAATTAATAAAAAATAAATAAATGAAAATAAAAATAAAAAATAAAAACAAAATAAATAAAGAAAAAAAAACAATATAACACACCCCCAAAGGAACATGGAAGTGCGTGCGGGGAGAAGTGTGTTCAGAGTAGTTCATCGAAGTGACAAGGCAAGGGAGTTGGGTGAACTCCGATGGAATAGCTTGGGGTGCGATGGTCGGAGGTGAAGGGTGAAGCATGGTGATTAAAGGTCGACCATATGGGAGGCGTCCATATATATATTAATATTTCTAATCCCTAAAACATAGGATCAAACCCCCTTTTGGCACGTTTTCTTTTTTCTTTTTATTTATATCATTATTTAAAATTCCCATAAAAATATTATGATTTTCAATGTATTTGGAGAATGAGAATTTTAAAAAACATTTAGAGAATATAAGAAATTATTATTTTCTAGGAAATCTTTAGAAAATAGGAAGGCCTAAAAAATAGGAGTAAAAGAAAAAAAAGTAAGAAGATAAAAAATATGTACACATTAGGAAATTTGAATAAAAATAAATAAAAATAAAAATAAAATTTTAATTAAATTAAAATAAAATAAAATAATTTACATGAAAATATTTACAAAATAACAAAAATTAGAATCAAAATTAAAATTAAAAATAAAAAAACAAAGAAAATAAAATAAATATACAAAATCAAAATCAAATATTTATAGAAATATTTACAATAAATAAATAAAATAAAACAAGAAAAAATAAATATAAAATAAGGAAAATTAGGACCGAAAAAAAAAAAACAAGTTGAGCTTCCATGCTCCTTGGTTTGACTGGGAGAAGCTATAAGGTAAAGTTAGCCGTCGGGTCTACCAAAAGTCTCGGTCTTTTGTCAGATTGGGTTTGTCGTCAGAAGATGGCAATCTGAGGTCTAGAGAGTGGAAGAAAGGTTGGAAGGAGTGTCGACGAAGAGGGATCATTGATGACGTGGGATCGCCGATGAAAAAGGATGACAGATGGTGTCGTCATCGGAGGATGGGATCGGAGGGTCCAAGTGTTGTGGAAAAGCGAAGTTCCAATGATGATAAGGTATAGGGCATCGTCGTTGGGGGAAGTGGTGTACGATGGATAGAAGAACCAGGATAAATCCCAACGACAAAGGAGGATAGGTGGTAGTTGCCACATCGGATGACGCAAGTGAGAGGGAGTCGTGTAGGTGCCATGTGGCAATGGGGATGAGGAGAAGTGAGTGAAGAATTGGAAAGTTCAGGAAGCCATGACTTTTGATCCAAAATTCAGATTTAAGTATGGTTACAGACATTGGAAAGATATCGACTAGAAGAATCCAACTATGAGGTTTAGTTAGAGAAAATAATAGAATAAAATAAAGTGAAAGCTCAATAGGCTTTGGGCCTAGGTTCCTAGAGAGAGGCAAGGCCAAAAGGAGACTCTGGTAGAGATCAATCTGAAGAGGCTTGGGAAAAACAAGGCTCATGGGAAAGGTGGGTTCGACAGCCTTGAGGGATACATACCTCGAGGTAACTGCAAGAAAAGGTAATCTACTTTCCAATAAAGATAATTTGTTGCACGAATCAAGGTCAAGGGCGCAAACAAGGATCAATAGATTTCCCCACGAGACTCTCAAGGTTGAAGCGACCATGCGAAAGCAATGCCCCTGTAAACCTGCTCCTGCAAGACAACAAGAATGACATCAACTATGCGATCAAAATGAGATTTTCCAATACACAAACAATATTCCCTGCCTTTTCCAAATGAGACTTTTGAGTATCTTCAACAAAAACTTGGAGTAGTTTCATCCACATAGTGAATGCTTGTTAAAATACTTGAATGATTTTTGAATGATTTTTATCATAGATTTACACGAGGAAGCACCATGAAGAGAAACATCACTAGAGATCATAGGCTTACAGACAAGGGGAGTTGCTCCAACGAGAAGTCATCCTTTTCCATTGATGTCAAAGGGGGGGAGAAAAACATAGGCATGGAAAGGAAGAGAAGAGGCATGAAGACATGGGGAGGGAAAATGAGCATGAGTCTTAACCTTCTATGTATTTTGTTTAAGTGTTGCCATCATTGCCAAAGGGGGAGATCGTTGAAAGATTAATTATTGCAAGGGTTAATTTATGGTCGAAAAAGATTAATTGTCGAAAGTTAAGTTGTTGGAATATTGGTTTTATTTGATGTCAACCCTTGAACAAAGTTGCATGTCAAAGTAAAGTAGATGTAAACTAAAGATAAAAAGTTGCATGTCAAAGTAACTGTAAACAGAAGATAACAAGTTGTGTGTGAGTTGCATGTCATTATGAGATTTCTCTTGAAAACACAGAGAGGAGTCAATTGTAAAGCACTTTTGTGTATCACTTCTGAGAATATAGGTTGGAGATCTGAGGCAGTGAGTCGAAGACAGAGAAGTCCAGTGAAGTAATAAGTTTTCAAGAGCCAAGAGTACGAAGAAGAGGTTTCATACAAGGATTCATTGAGTATATTCGCGGGTTTTAGGAGGAAAAGTACAGACATTCGCGGGATGTAATGAGGAAAAGTGCAGATACCCATGAGCAGATAGTGCATAAGATCGTGGACCTATGAGGATTTTTTTTTAAGATCAGGGATCTAAAACTCAGGTTACAGGATTGAAGGTATGTCTTCCTGTGTGTGTTAAGGTGAGTATTATGAAGAAATCAAGAACAGTTATGTCTTAGTGATTCATAAGCATTTGATTTGGAGAATTCTCTTGTGGATATCGGTATGAGGTGTGTGTGGTTGCAATCTCGATGAGATATTTGTTGAAATATTGTAACTGCAAAGAGTATTCTATTTATTATTTATTTATTATTCATTAGATCAATCCCCTTTTGTGAATTGATCATGTCGGGCATTGTAATTGACCAAATCCCCTTTTGCGGAGTGGTCAAATCCTATTTGTAATATGAAAAATAAGAAGTCAGTCCCCAGGCAAATTAAAATGGTTCTAACCACCCAAAAAGACAAGTCAGCCCTGCCAGTGAAGAGACACCTCCTTTTAGCGTTTTCTAGTTTGTATAAATAAAGGAAGCCAACTCCTCATTTGTTCACTCACTCAGCTCACTCATCTAGTGCACAAGTATTGAAGGAAGTTGCAGTTACCAGTTGCCGAAAGAAGGAAGAGAGAGAGGTGCATTGCTTAGGAGAGGATATTCTCTAGTGTTTGGTTTATTGTCTTGGCATTGTATTGGTTATCTATATTAAGGATGTTTTGTTGGGATTTCTTCCCCTTGAGGGTTTCCCAAGATAAATGTTGTGTATCTTGTGATTGCGTTTCTCTCAGTGATCTTATCTATGCTATGGTTATCTAGTAAATTGAAAATAAACCTAATAATAGATTAAACCTTAACAATATTGATATTAGTAGCAGCGAAAGAAATATCAAATACAACAACATCAACAGGTTATCAACAACAAAGGTAGTTACAAGTTGGTCTACATTTGTATTTCAGGGTGGTTGGATGAGGAAAGGAAATGGGGTTGCAACCTCCTTCCGGTTGGAGCCGGATAAATTATGGATTTGGAGCTTCCTTCAGTTTGTAGCCTGTAAATAGGGGGTTGGAGCCTCCTTCCAATTGTAGATGGAGAAATAGGAAGTTCGTGCTTCCAATGAATGTACTCTTTTGATAAATAAGAAAAACATTATGTGGTTTTTCCCCACATTGGGTTTCCACATAAAATTCTGGTGTATTGTGTTTATGTGATGTATATGCATTGAATTATGATGTTTTGAATGATCATAATATTATTGGAGGTTTTATATTGTGATTAAAAGTATTGATTGTGCTCATACCGATTCACCCCCCCCTCTCTCAGTATTCCAACAATCACTTATATAAAATCATCTACAAGAGCATTCCTAAAACCATTTCAATAATTTGCAAAACCTGACTATGTATTAACTCATCATACATAGAGACCAATTGTAGGAGGGATACAACTTTATTCTTTCTTCAAAACCTTCATGGATCTGTATTCAAATCATATTTTTTTTGTTTCTTCTCAATGCACGACAAGACAACCTATGAAGCCAAATAAGTTAGAACCATTTTACAACAACCTATGAAGCCAAAGATAAGTTAGAACAACATAAGTGAACTTGTTTTCTATACATTTTTTTTCTCCATCCGATAGGTAGGATCACATTGTCATGATTTAGTGTAAAATTGATATGCACTCGAAAGTCATGTAGCATCTAGATAGTTCTTGGATTTTTTTGTAGGTAGACTTCATATGATAGTTGTGTTAGGCCAGGAAGTACATCTTGCAAAATTCAAAACCAGGTTGCATCTATAGTGATGATTCAGATGAAGATGAAGAGATGGATAACTTCGTAAGGAAATTACATAAAGGAATCGTCAAGTATAAAGGTATGCTTCCATTGAAATGTTTTAATTGTGGTGATATTGGTCATTTTGATTTTAAATTTCCTCATAGGAATAAAGACAGTGATGAAGAAGAAGTTTCTAAAAGGGAAAAGAAATATGAAAAGGGAAACAAGAGAAGAAACAAAAATAAATTCTTCAAGAAAAGTTTCTACTCAAAGTAGGATAGTTGCTCATCAGACAAGGAGAATAATGACAGTGACAGTGATTCAGAAAGAGTACTCTTCATGGTAGTAGAATATTATTCCAAAGAAGAAGGTGAAGGTGATCTTAGAGAAGAGCTAATTAGTGCATTAGAATAACTTAGGAAGGAAAGAAAGAAAAACAACTCCACTCAAGGAAGAGTTAAAAATGAAAGAGGGATCTCAGAATTCCAACTATGAAGAACTAGAGAATATGATCACGAGTCTAAAAATTCAAATAGAAGAAGAAAAAATAATTGAGGAAATACTTAGAAGTCAGTTAGAATAAAAGGAGAAAACAATTGGAATCTTGGAAGCAGAGAGAGTCTCTTTAAAGAAATATCTTCAGAAGAAATATATGCTACAGAAGAACGCCAAAATATTAGATCAAATAATCATAAGTCAAAGACCATCCGATGATAGATCCGGACTAGGATACAATCAAGTACAGAATGAGAAAGGATCAATCTCCAAGACAACAAAAAATAAGCAGGAAAAAGAAGCTATGCCGCGATTGTCAAAGATTTTGTCAAGAAGGAAGAATGCATGCCCCCCAAGAAGAACATTCCATAAATAAAGAAGACTCAAGAAGACGGATTCAAAAGGAGTGCATCACAACCAAGATCATCTATTCCCAAGTATCAAAGATTATTTTATGGTCAATGTTTTAACTGTGCTAATTTTGGACATAAAGCTATAAATTGCATGGCCTATTCCAAGAATCGAAGCAATTATGCAGGGTACTTGAATAATGGTTATCCCATAAAAACTTATGAAGCATACAACATAAACCAAAACATTTTTGGTTCATTGAGAATTGAATTAGAATTATACAAATGAAACAATTTTGGTCACATAGCGAAGAATTGTAGACTAACTATTCCACCCATGGAATCAAAGTAGAACATTAAAGATATTGGAACCGCCAGACATATGGAAAAGAACGCAGAATCAATGTTCACTTTCTCTAGAAGCCCAACACAGGAAAAGTGATTGGTATGTTGACAGTGGTTGTTCAAAGCATATGAAATGTGATAGGAACAAGTTTCTAACTCTGAAGAAACAAAAATATGGATCAATTTCATTTGGAAATAATCATTTAGCTAAAATTAATGGTAGAGGCACAGTTAAGATTGGAAGCAAACATTCCATGGAATAAAATTTTCTATTGGTTGAAGATATGAAGAAAAATCTATTGAGTGTAAGTCAAATCTGCGATCAAGGAAACACACTTCAGTTCGACTCAGAGAAATGTGAAAGAAGGATTAGGCAAGTTAGTGGCCACAACTATAATGACTCTGGATAACATATATGTTTGGAATGAAAATGGAAAGGAAATTTTTTTGTTTAGGAAAGGAAAATGAAAGTTGGCTCTGTGTAACACCCTGTTTCCCCCAGTTTGTAAAAAAATAACTATACTAGCCAAGCACCGTGACAAACTCAAGAATGTGAATATGTGATGTGAATGGACCTTGTGAAAAAGGTCGATGAATGTAAATTATATATATATATATATATGAGGGGGGGGATATGCTGAAAAAGAGACTACGANGAAAGGTGGCGTTAACTTCCACCGAAACCAATACCATATTTGGACATCACTGTCCCGGAGAACCAAGAGTGGCTCGCTGGCCCGAAATATTTACTCGCAGGCTGGTAGGTAGATGGCTCCTCAGGAATTAATGAGGGATGGGGGAAGTGAACAACCCATCTGTAGGAGCCTCGAGCCTAACCACCGCGAGGGAAATCGTGCCACATGCAACCTCGCAAGGGGAGAATGCATGAGGAAGGAGCGAAAGGGGGCAAACACGAGGGAAGGAAGAAGAACTCTGGAGATATGCAGAGTGAGTGATAGCAGAGAAGGGGGAGAGTAACCCTCGTTCTCGATCACTGGAAAACCGAGACACATTCTCGCAACATCGTGGTCTTATCTCGGGGGTGGCTAGTGGTAAATCCGTTGGGAGTCACTGAGCCTACAGTTGGGTGGAAACGAGCACCCCTCTCAGCAGTTGCACTCATTTCTGGTGTTATTTCTGATAAGTGTTTTACATCTTGCACCTTGAAAATTCATATGCTGAGATATATGCTCATAGTCTGTGCAGTTTTATAAATGGTCTGAGTATAAGACTACCTGTGTAGTGTTTTGATTCTGAAATGGTGGTTGCATGCTTATAATGGGAGGGCCACGTATGGATTATGCCTATAAATAGATTTATATGTATATACGCACATTGAATCAATTTAGAATTTAAGTCGTTTCTCGGGAAACCTATACCCTTATCCATCTCAGGTGATACCTTGGATAAATCTCCCCATAGAGACACCCTTTTGAGAAGCTCATAAGAGGTAGCACTTTGTGTGCAAAGACTCTGTAGAGGCACAGAAGTCATAGAATCCCTTGAGGATTTGAAGAATAAGTATTGATCAATGGATGAAATCCTGTCGGGAGAGCTGCGGTCATTCACGACCGTTAGATCGAAGGAATAAACGAGGGCGTTAAATGCCTTAACCCTTTTTCCTTTATCTTCGCGAGTAGCGAAGAAGTCAGGATCGTAGATCCCCAAGGTCTGTGAAAGAATCTAGACCGTGAATTCGTGTCCAGGCAGCTTAGGAATGACGCAATGGAGAGACAGGTCTGAGCCGTCAGATCTTGGTCTAAATAGCCGTCAGCTGTTGGATCTGTCGAGAATTACACGAGGTTTAAACCTCACCCGAAGAGTAGCAGAGCGAGAGTTCTGAGAAGGAGATTGTATCGGGATATTGGCGTTTAGGAGCTCGACGGTCTGGAGGACGAGAGTCCGAGTACTCGACCTTAGAAATTGCGACAAGGCGAAATAAATCTAAGCCACCCGTTTGCAGAAGGACACGTGTCATGAGATCCTCCCTATCGGGGATTCAAACATCGGGAGTCAGAAGAGGAAGTCTCTTGACCTCGCGAATGGCGAAGTCGCGAGAGGATCCTGGACCGTAGATCCCAGGGACCCATCGGAGCCCTATAAGCCGTTGATCTAATCCTTTACTTAGGCAAAAGAGTGAACTCGACTACGTCCCAAAAGTCCCGAAAACATCGGGACCGTCCATGTTGGAGGACAGGTGGTGGAGATCTATCCATTTCGCATATCGGGGATTCGTAAGTTTGAAGGTGGAAGACCCGACTCTTGGGGTCACGAAGTCCCGAGTCGCGAGATCGCAATGTGATCTAGGCCATTAATCAAAGAGGATAGGTGGCAGAGATCTGTCCATTTCGCATATCGGGGATTCGTAAGTTTGAAGGTGGAAGACCTAACTCTTGGAGTCACGAAGTCCCGAGTTGCGAGATTGCGATATGATCCGGGCCATTGATCAAAGAGGAAGGACAGCCATGGGATCTGGCATCTCGATACATCGCGTATTGGGGGTTCGTGAGTTCGAAGGTTGAAAGGAATCGTTTACAACCTCCCGAGTAGCGAAGTGCCGAGAGTCGAGCAAGAGAGAACATGTGGCAAAATTTCTTGGTGGGGCTCGTGTGATTGACGGGTGGACACGAGTCGCCTGGAGAAGGGAATCAACATTCCATTGAATCCTCGTGTCTCAGGGATTCGCAGGATAAGAGCCTGAGAACTCAACCCTTGGACTTGCGAAGTCCCGAGTAGTGAGAACACGAGAAGGATAATAAATATCGCTTCTCAGGGGTTCGTGAAGGAGAGGTGCCAAGATTTTACGCTACAACTCACGAAGTAGTGAGTTGTGAGAAGTGTCAAAGAGAAGTCCCGAAGGAATCTGGACCGTCCATCAAGGGAGATGCGTGGTGAGCGATCGGAGCTCGGGGAAAGTTTCGAAATCCTGTGGATCGTTGGATCCACACTATCAAGGGTCGTTGATCTCCTACACGGATCCCCATATTGTAATTTGGAGATTTGCATGACATGGTTTTTTTGGGGGGATCGTTGCATCTCGAACCCCTAGGCACCGAAATCCCGAGAGGATCCAAATCGTCAGATCAGGGGAGGCTTGGAGTCGTTGATCTCCTTTGGAGGGAAACTTGGGAGACTTCGTGGATTTTGGAGATTTGAATGGGAAAGGAATAAGTCATGAATCATGATTTACCAAATCGCGAAGGGTCGGTAAGGTCCTTGCCGATTTAAGCACGGGGTCACAAAATGTGGTCACGAGGACAAGACCCAAACAAAAATCTTGTACTCGCTAGCCCTTTCGGGTTTGATGCTTCACTGTGTCGGGGTTTGCAGAGTCGAAAGACTCGACAATCTGGTAGTGTTGAGCCACAAAGAGGGAAAGGATGCCATATTTGTTTGTCCTTTGGTCTTAACCCATGATCACAGGGAGGTGAATAGGGAAGAACTAGCATGTGCTAGGCCCCCGTAGGACTTCGGGGATTCTGTCCGTTGAGGAAAAGAAAAAAAAAATAAATTATTATGCCGTAGTGGGTGTGTGACAAATTGGTATCAGAGCATGGTTACAATACTTGGCCTGCTTGGGCTCATGAACGAGTTGCGCAGAAGCTCCGTTCAGAACACTCTTAAAAAAAAAAAAGAGTAAACTCCCCTGTCTTAACCTTCCTAATCAAAAGACGAAGTTAAGAATGAAAAACCCCTATTGTGTGTGTGTACATGTGAAAATATGAATTATGTACTGGTTATAAATAAATATAAATATTGACTAACAACCAACATTTTTCCTTTTGCACACAAGCGGAATATCAACCGCGGGAAATTATCAACGCATAGTATGGTGACTCACCAAGAAGTGGGAGAAGGCTCCCACACTAGAGATGAAGAGTCTGACGAAAGAAGGGCAGTAGGGACCCCTCCAGATCTAGCCGAGGCTGTGAGGAGTCTCATGGTCGAATTACAAANTATGGAATAAGAACTAGATCATATAGAGAAGAATGAAACATGGGAACTTTTTCCAAGGCCTAAATATAAGAACATGATTGGTACAAAATGGGTATTCAGAAACAAGTTGAACAAGGATGGACAAGTAACCAGGAATAAAGCAAGGTTAGTATGCAATGGATATGCTCAGGTTGAAGGTATATATTTTGAAGAAATTTTTTCTCTAGTTTTCAGAATGAAAGCAGTCAGATTGATCTTGGATTATGCATGTTCGAAGAAAATCAAAGTATATCAAATGGATGTAAAATCAACCTTCTTAAACAGAGAACTAGAAGAAGAAGTCTGCATCAAACAACTAGAAGGATTTATATTGTCAGAAAAGGAAGTATATGTTTGCAGATTGAAGAGGGTGTAATGTTTATGTGATGTTTATCACATAAACATCTGTTTTAAGAGGATGTCTGCTTCTTTACCTGTTTCTCTACTGTTGCAAATAAATGGTCCTATCCGAGTCTTAATTATGAACTGAGATTTCTTCTTGGATGATACAAAGTGGATTTCATCTGAATTTATCATCTGTGTTATGTACTCCAATGAAAAAATCCTCATTGGGAGATATTTAGGAAACCTGTATGGTGGAAGATCATATCCATACGCCCTTATTTTTGTATAATTCTGGTATAAATACCAGTCACCTGTCTTGGCCTCCTCAGTTAGATGTAAAACCTTCTGAATTTTTTCACTAACCATAGGTTCTGTACTGCTGCTTAGTAAACAAGTAGATGAATAAATGAACTGATCAACAAAATCTTTGAAACTGTACTCCACTGAGTTCTTTCTCACCAATAAAGTCCAAAAGATGACTGACTGTGAGCTTCCTTGTTCATTTATCTTCTGGAGTGTGAAAGGGAACCTGTCTACTTGATAGAATATGAACATATAAACCAAATTTGAAGAATACTTGAACATTCCTTCAGTTTGAAACTTAATAAATCCTTCATGAATGTTTTCAGCTAAGAATTGATTGAAATTGAATTTCATAGAAACCTTTTCTTCTGTAGAGAAAATGGATAGAAAACCTAAAATAGGTTCATCTACCCATTCATCAGAATAATATCCTAATAGACATGAGAGCATGGAGATAATCTGATTAGCCTTCTCTGGGAAAATAGAAGAGGGGTATGGTGGACTTTTCTTAGGCAGTTGGGCATCTTTAGGGAGGAAAATTTCAAGAATTTGGGCTCTCTGGGAAAAGGTCAATTTCTGATATAATTCATTTAGGGCTTCGACAAAGAAAGGGGTGGTGGAGTTATTTTGAGGGATATACACCATTTGGTTAATGGTTTCATGAGTAATTGTAAACATAATTTCACCATTGCGATATGCAACGGCTTTTTGGCTTGGCAGATAACTAGCTTGGCATTTAAGGACGAATTTGGGGAAAAGGTAGGTTTGGGGAAATATCTAGAGGGGTAAATTGGATTCTCAGAGTCCAATTTCGTCACTCTGGTCAAGGAAATTATCCTTCATCCAGTAGTGTAATTCAAAAAATTGAATTCACACTTAGGCTCTGCAACTTTATAATATTTCTCTGCCAGAGGAATGTGGTCAAGGTCAATTGGAGGGGGAACCATTGGATTTTCAGAGGTGTTGAAGGAATTTCCTTTGGGAGCCATAATTGAAAAACTAACAATAGAATAGGTTAGAAATGATGTAATTACCGGGAAAATAGCTTTCCAGTTGAAGGTAAGTGATGGCGGTGGTAGTTTGACATCAATCTTTTCTTGGTCTTCACAGGTTCTCAGTCGGCAAATAATGTAACGGGGGGGGGGAGATTTTTTGTATGTGTAGGGATATTCTTTAGGGAGCGAGACCGTTACGAGACAACAAACGGTCATAGGGAAGGAGTTAATTGGCTAAGGGATAGGAGGTGTGGGGGCAGGTGTCATGCAGGGAGAGGGGGAGCAACAGGGGAATGGGTGGTATCAGGAGTGAGTTAGGCGGATTTCGAAGGGGATATTAGGTGGTTTGTGATAGTCGAAGGGTGGGATTTGAAACGATGAGGGAATTCCATGTTAGGTGGGGTCGAGGTTGGGAAAAACAACTTTTTGGACCCCCCCTCCGTTGATAAAGGTATGTAGGTCATGGGGGCCGAAAAAAATGAGGGTCATCGATCGAGGAAAGGGATAATGTCGTCGAGGAAGATTTTTGCGGAATTTATGCGCTACAAGACAAATTGTCTTGTCAATTTTCCAACTTTTGTTAAAACATATGCGCCATAAAGAAAAATATTTTCTTTTGAAACCTTTACATTCTCATTTTAATTTTTCGATACTGATCTAACTTATTTTCATCAACTTAGGGTGCATTTTAATGTGCCGACCTTGTTTAATTTTCTTTGAAGGGAAAATTTATCTAACCTATATTCTATCCTATGCATCTAACTAATTAATCCAACTTAAACAATTGGATTAATTTCTTCCTCTACCTAACTATTTTAGCCAAGATTAAATAGTTTGGCTAAAATTATTCTCTAACCTAACAACATAAATTGAAAATTGTTTGATCATGATTAAACTGTATGATTCAAACAAGGATCTAGGAATGTGGCATTCAAATTTGCAGCGATTTCACACTTATTTTTCTTTTCATGGGGTTTTCTTATTTTTCTCTCTCTTTTTTTTTTCTCTTTTTTTTCTTTTCTTTTCTTTTCTACCCTCTTCTCATTTACACTATTTTTTTTATCTTTTTCTTTTACTTTTGGAAATCATTTGCATAATGTAATATTATTTACAATATAAAATCACTGAAAGAAAAATATTCAATCACCATTTGATACTATGAACTATAGGACTCTAACATTGGCTCCATTGGGGATGGTGCTCTCCTTGCGAGGTGCCAAGAACCAGTGACCAGTAGCATTGAATTATCTACTCCAGTATTTTCTACAATTATTGTAGTTGTAAACATTGTTACAAATGATCAATATCTTAAGGCCTTGTCTTCGGGCTTCAACTTTTGATATGAGTCACCCACTCACGACAGTAAAAAAGAAAATGGTATTTACAATGATCTTAAGTGAGAAATGTTTCTATTCAAGTGAAAAGTAGTGTTTGAGCATTCTGCCATTGATAGGTCCACTTGAAAAATCTGCTCCATCCATATCCTTAAGCAATAATGCATTATTTCCTCTGTAAGCATGGATTATGTAAGGACCTTTCCATAAATTATCAAATTTTCCATGCTTACCTTTCTCTTCTTTCCTTGAATCTCATTTCAACACCTTGTCTCCTATCTGGAAATCATCAACCTTGGTTATTTTATCATATATCTTCTTAATTTTCTCCCGGATCACTTGAGTTTTATTGTAAACTTCTTCTCTGGATTGTTGCAACTGTATGGTTTGATTTATTCTCCTCTGGATGTCATTAGGTTCTGCTTGTACTTCTTGCAACATTTTTATAATAGGGACACCTAAAGAAATGGGAAAAAAAACATCCATTACATAAACCAATTGGTATGGGGACATGCCAATTGATCTCTTAGTAGTAAGTATGTCATCCCATAATGAAATGACCAACTTCTTGTGTCATGAATTCTTGTTATCTTGCAACAAATTTTTGATGATATTAATCCGACTTTTGTTGGAAGACTCTGCTAATCCATTCCCTTGAGGGTAATATGAAGTAGAGTGTCCTAACGTAATTCGGTATTTGCTGCAAAACTCCACCATATTCTTTGATTTGAATGTTTCTGCATTATAAGTGATGATATTCCTGAGACATCCAAATCTTGAAAGAATATTAGTTTCTAAAAATTTAATAATCACAACATCAGTAGCTTGCCTTGTAGGTACAACTTCAATCCATTTGGTAAAATAGTCAGTGGTTGTAAGGATCCATTTGTGTTGGCTTGATGATGGTGGATGAATTTTTCCAATGAAATCCAAACCCCACTATTGAAAAAGAGTTTCAATTGATATCAGTTTCAAGGGTAAAGGCAACAATTTCCTTTTTCCTTCAAAAATTTGACAGTTATGACATGAGGTAACTTTTTTACGAACATCTGCAAATAATGTTGGCCAGTAAAAACCAACTCTTAGGATTTTGTTGGAAGTAGTCTTCCAGTTCAAGTGTCCACCACAATCTCCTTCATGAAATTCCTACATAACTTATCTGCCTCATCTTTCAGTAAACAATTTAGTAAAATTCCTCGAGCATCCTTCCAATATAAATTGCCATCTAAAATACAAAATTTCATAGCTTCGAGTTTAAGAAACCTAGCTTTAGTCTTGGTCAAGCCAAGAGGAGCTTGTAAATGATGTAAGACAAAAGTTAGGTCTGTGTACCAGGGAGAGGTTGCAAAATCATTTGTTACTTGTGAAGTCTCCTTCTCTTCTTGTTCATCCAATGCAACTATAAAATTTATATCCAAAGCATGAAAATTAGATTCAGCCATTAATTTCGCTAATCCTTGACCTTTAATGAGTTTGGTAGGTTTGATTTCAATATCATATTCAAGGATAATAACAATCCATTTACCTCTTTTCCCATCAGGACTATTTTATGTCAGAATGTCTTTCATCATAGAGTTTGGAACATAAGCAATTATATGTGAATGACGAATGTAGACTTTAAAATCTTTGATAGCTTTTACCAGAGCGAATGCTTGCTTTTCCATGATATTGTATTTCATTGCAACATATCTTAAGGCTTGACTAAAGAAAGCAATAGGTTGTTCGTGGCCTTCATTATTTTTCTGCAAGAGCACTGCTGCAATAGTATGTTCGGAGGAAAATGAGAAAATGAGGAAATCTTTTGTGAAATCAGGGATGATCAGCACAAAGGCTCGTGTTAAGGCTTGTTTTACTTGATCAAATGAATGTTTTTCCTCTGTAGTCCATTTTATTTTAGTGTCTTTCTTTAACATGTTTGTTATATTTCTTAGAAGTTCTACCATATTAGGGATAAATATCCTTTAGAAAATTTATTTTTCCAATGAAATATTGGAGTTCTTTTATATTCCTAGGAGGACCTATCTTTAGAATAGCTTCAATTCTGCTAGGATCAATTTTGATTCCATTATTTGAGATGATATGTCCTAGCAATTTGCCTTCTTCTAAGCGAAATAATGTTTTCTTTGGGTTGAGGGAAATTCCAAATTTCCTGCATTTTTGAAAGACTCTTCTCAGGTGGAGCAAATGTTCTTCATTTGTTTTTGAAAAAACAGTAATATCATCAAGATGTATAACTATGAACCTGACCAGATCATCCATAAAAACAATATCCATTGCTCTTTGAAATGTAGCTCCAACATTCATTAAGCCAAAAGGAATTTTCACATACATGAAAGTATTCCAAGGTGTAGTAAATGTTGTTTTTTCTTGGTCTTCAGGATGGACTAAAACTTGATTGTAACCAGAAAAATCGTCTAATAGAGAAATTCTACTGGACCCAACCACCTTCTGCAAAATGTGATCCAATTTAGGCAAAGGGTAGTTATCTTTGAGAGATACTTTATAAAGATTTCTGAAACCAATGGAAAGTCTAATTTCTCCACTCTTTTTTCTATTTGGAACTAAATTTGATACCCACTTAGAAAATCTTAATGGGACAATGATCTTAGCATCATACATATTTTTGACCTCTTTTTCAATCAGAGGCATCAACTTTTGGTTAATCCTCCTAAGTTTATGTTTAAAAGGTTTGTGGTCTTCATTTATATGAATTTTTATGTTTATAATGTTGGTGTCATAAAATTTCAAATCTTCATAACTCCATGCAAATACGTCTATGAATTATTTGAGTATTTCTTCTTTTCAGTAGGGGATAAAGATTTAGATAGTTTAATCATTTTTTTCTCTTGTTCAGTTCCTATGTTGCAGTCTTCAACTTCAACTCTAGTTGGTTCAATTTTAGGCTTTTTGGCTAAATCATTAAAATCAAACAACTCCTCTAAGGGGGATAACCTTCTAGGAAAAACATTATCTTTCAATTGCAATATTTCCAATCCTTATTGTTTTTTATCTATTTCTTTTGATTCTATCTCATCCACACTTTCTCCTTCATCATCAAAATCTACATCTATATTGGCACACTCAAATTCATTCTTTGATTTAAAAAAAAAATTCAATTTGTTCATCATTTCCAAAGACTTGCCAATATGTGATGTTATCCAGGACAGTTGGTCTGTTATTTACTTCAAATGTGTATTGGTGACTAGGATGGTAGGGTATTTTTTAGGTACTTGTTGAGGTAGCCATACCATCAACTAGAATGTTCTGGTCTCTAGGAATGGTTGATAAGTCATGCTCAATAAAGCATTCTAGAAAATCTAGGACAACATTCATGTCATCTCTCAATCTTGGGTGTTTAGCAGATTATTCACCTTTTATTTGTTTTATTATCAGTTCAAAGTCACCACGAATTGAAATTCTCTTGGCACCAAGCTTCTTTAAAAGTTGTAACCCTAGGATTAAGGCTTCATATTCAACTATATTGTTGGTACATTGGAAGTTTAGCTTATAGGAATGTCCTTCTGAGTGGTTGGTTTCTAAATTTAAGACCCATACACCTACTCTCGACCCTTCCTTACTAACAACCCCATCAAAATCTAAGTTCCACAGAGGTTCATTTTGTTTATCAGGTTCCACCATAACTGTTTTGTCTTCTTCAATTTTATAAACATTGTTTTCTAAATTGGTAATTTGTTTTCCTATGTCTCCATTGTTGTACAAAATAAAAGAATCAAGGTCTGAATGAACATAATATAAGGGATAATTGTGTGGTTTATCCTGACTATTGACCATGTATTTCATCAAATTTTCCCTATATAATCTCCTCAGTTGACCAAAAAATGGAATGGTAGCATAAGTCATGTCCAGTTGAAGGGTTCCTTGTAACTTAGCTCCCCATGAGCAAGACAATAACATGACATATTTAGGAGGTATATCGGCAACAACTATGTCCATTACCAAGCTCTTGGTTGGTATTTGTGCTAAAGTAACACACAAATCTTTAATGAGACCTATGCATTTTACTTTACTTGAATCAAAAGCATACAAATATTTGTATGGTCTAGTGATATAAAGTCCTAATTTTTCCATAACAACCTTAGGCATAAGGTTGTGGGAAGCACCTGAGTCAAGCATTGCATTGTGCAGAGTTTTGTTATGAATGTTTAAACTGATGTAGAATGGGGGTGCAATTCCATTATCGGGTTTTCCATCGACTTTGGGCCCAAATAATAGTTCTGGTTGATCATCAGTAATATTTACTGTGTTTGTACCTTCCTCTATGTTTAGAGTTTTTATCACTTGTTCTCTATATGCATTCTTATCCATGAGCTCTGTTAGAGGAATGGGTATATTGAGTTTTGCTAATTCATTTTCTATGTTGAATGATGTTTGAGTTTTATTTGGGTTAGGGACATCTTGTTTCTCAACAACGTCCTTTTGTGAAATATCTTTGGGCTGGCTAGTAGAGTGAATATCAGTTTGAGTTTTTTTTGAGACAATATCAGATATGTTTTTGGTTGGAACTTATGTGTTATTTTTAGGAGGAATGTCAGGAATTTTCTTAGCATATGTGTCAGCTATCTTTTTAGTGGAATTATCAGGATTTTTCTTGGTAGGATTATCAGTTGATTTCTTACTCCTTAGATTATACTGCCTATGGACCTCCATAATTGCATTTTCAAAACCTTGTTTATAATCTTCTGATTCCTCATGATCAACTTCAATTTGTAAAAGCAAGAAAATATCATGTTTTTCTTGAGTGAGAAATACAGAATCATTATCATTTATTCTCATCAAATTGATCTAAACATCATCAAGGTCTTCAACTATTTATTCCCCTTCATCAACATAATTTTCTTGAAATGGAGGCCTGATCTGTTGATGTGGACCTCTTTGTTCTCTTTGTTCTCTTTGTCTGATTTGGGGTTGGTTTCTCCTAAAATTAGGATTTCTGATTTGGGGTCCAGGTTGATTTTCTCTAGGAGGAGTCCTATCAGCAATGTCTAACCTGTCCATCATCCTTTCCATGGTTCTAACTAAAGAGTCTATTTTTTCATCAGCAGAAGAGGTAGATGATTCTTCTTTTATAGTTACTCTCCTCTCTGTTATAAGTCTAGCCCTCTTAGCTAATAGATTGGCCTATACACTCACAAAATCCCTCTGCATCTCTTCCAAGGTTGCATGGTCTCTTTCTCTCAATTGATAAGACATGTCAGCATCAAAACCATTAGGGAGTTTAATCAAAGCTAAACCTTGAGGGGGTTTAATGTTTGTTGGAATTGCATTGTAAATATTGTTAAATCTAGTGCAATAATCATGCACACTTTCCCCAGGGGCTCTTTTAATACTTTCATATTCATATAAAATATGAAGTGGATTTTTCTTAACTTCCCATCTATTGGGGAATGATTGGTGAAAAGCAGTAATGTCATTTAGACTAGAAGTTGGTAAGGTTTTGAACCATTTCATGACTTCTACATTTAAGATTTGGGAAAGAAATATCATTTTGACATCTTCCTCATCTACTTCTTGCAGGTCAAAAACTCCATTCATCTTATCAACATGTTGTTGTGAAATCATAGTTCCAGTGCCATCAAACTGAGGAATCCTAGTTTGATAGTCTTGGGGCATATTATTTAAAGGAGCAGGCAAAACGAGGGGAGCATATCTTGTTGCAATGATTGGTATATGAGTATGGATAGCAGATGAACATGTGGAAGGTGTAGACGCGGGAACTCCTATAATAGGTTGGATCATTGTCTGTGAAGTTATTGGAGAAGTAGTGGAAAATATAGAAGAATCGAGACTGGTAGATGTAGGATGAATCAATTGAGAATTAATAGATGACGCGAAAATTGTCAGGGAAGAAAGTTCAACAGATTGTTGAATATAGGCTTCATGTAAATCTTTATCAAGGTCTGATGCTAGATCTTGTAACTTGTCAAAATTTTGGAAGATTTGTTGATCAAGATCTAATTCAAGATATTGTCTTTCAGATGTATTAGGTTGTAGAATAGCTTGGTTTCATATTGTTTCATCCACGAAACTCTCAGACTTAGTTCTAAATAGACTATGCTCAAATGGTAGATCAAACTGAATATCCTGGATTATGACAAATTTATCTGGGAGAGAGGTTTCCCTAGGTGGGGGACTACTGCTCCCTTAACTTTCTTCTAAACTTCTTTTCCTAATCAATTTTTCAGGGTCATCTACAATTTTTACAGGTTTTGGATTGGGATGAGATTTGGTGTGAATTGTTTTTGGAGCCACAACTAAAAATTTAAACACACTACTCAATTATTTACAAAGTTTACAACCTATGAACATTTATTTCTAAAGATTTGAATCCTTGATTTTACAGAAATAATGTTTTCTTACTAGGGAAAATAATCTGTAGAAGTTGAAAATTTGTTCTTCCCCAGTATGGTCACCACTATGTTATCACTATGTAATTTCTAGAGGTTGTAGAAGAAAGGACAGAGGTAACCATAAAACCACTTTGGAAGATGGGATCTAGCCCTGCCAGCTTCAGAGAAGGATCTCTCTGTAACATTTAGATTTGCTTAGGTTAAAATATTAGGCTAGTTATGATAGTTCAGGATTTGTTTGTTTGATTTGAATTGTTTGGCTGATTAAATGCTTAAATTACCATTGGGCTATGGGGTCTGACTATTAAAACAAGGATCAGTTTCAGATTTTTATAAAGTTTCTTCACAGGGCAAGGTAGTTAAATTGTTTGGATCTTGTAAATTTGGATGAAGTGAATAGGAAGAAGTGAAAGGAATTCCATCAAGTAAAAGAGCAATCAAGAATTCATTTAACTTAATTTCAGTTGAAAACATAGAAATTATTCAAAGCCAGAAACAAAGTATATTAAAATAAGTTTTGTTCGTCAACCTTCTTTTGAATAATTATGATTAGAAACACATAAGAATGATAACAGAGAAAGGAAAACGTAAACGTAGATAGATGCACTTCACCAACAATTTGACATGAGAATCCTGTGAAAGAACCCTTTTTTATTACTAATCAATCCGCTTGAATCATACAAAATAGCTTTCTTGGATTCAAAAATCAACCCTGCATACTTTGAAATGAGAAGTATTTATACATTTATTTACAAAATATCATGTCATGATTGATCAGGATATATTTTAGGAATATCTAAACTAACTATATCTCTAGTTACAAAAATATAGGAATGTTTCAGATCTGTTTGGATTTCTAGCGTTGTTTTGATGGAAACTGTTGATAATCTGTCCCTTTGACTTCTGCTTAGTTGTTGGTCCTTGCAGTTGAAGAGTAGAACCCATCTTTACTCAAGTAACTCACACAAATTTTCCCACAATTTTTCACTTGGGATTGATATTTTAAGAAATTTCCTGTAAATTTCATCCACCTCCGTGTATTTAGAAAAAATGGGTTTGATGATAAAAATATGTTTGATCTCATGTTGAATGTTCAAATCAAATTGTAGTGTTTCCAGGAATGCTTTCCCAGTGATGCTTCCTTGTATTCCTGCGAATTTTGAATTATCTTTTTCCACTGTCTTTAATTTCTAGTTATAATCAAGCAAGGTGATTAACTTGTCATTTAACACTAATAAACCAGGTAGTCCTTTATTTTTTAGCACCTCAAACTTGTTGAAGAATCTTTGCACACCTATGTCCATAACCTGACATTTTTCTTCCAATTACAACATGAGGCCTTTCTTAGTTAGAACCTTTTTTATTTCCAGGATAGTTTCAGTTCTGTCTTCTAGCTCTAGCTCCTCTAACTCCTGTTTGTTTTTAGAATTTGGAAACCTGATGAGATCTGTGGCTTCTGTTGGATTTTCTCCCAATTCTTCCTTAATTCTTTCAATGGATCCTCTAGCTTTATGAATTAACTCATGCTGCTCAAAGATAATCTTTATAGACGGTCAAATCTCTGTCATGGATTTATTGATGTCTATCCATATATTTTCCTTAGCTTGGGCTAAGGTATTAGCCATGGCTGTTTCTTTTCCTAATTGTTGTAGTCGTTGGCTGAGTCTCTGAGATTTATTTATTTCAGCATGATGGCAATTCCCGATCCTTTCTTTTTGTTCATATAATGAATTTACTTCTTCCTGTAACGTTTTGATTTATACTCCTTGTTAGCACCAATTCTTGCAAGGGGGTGTTTCTCTCCGATTTCAGGCCCTTTGTGTAAATGCATAGAAATGGGGTTGAAAAACCCATCAAATGTGTTTTATTCAGAGGCCGCAGTCATGAGCGCCAAGCACAACACACAGAAGAATTCCATTTTGGGCTTAAAATCAAGCGAGCGGGCATTTTGTTTTCAATGGCGAGAATCCATAGATGGAGTAGATCGATGGTCATCGGGTAAGCTTGAGCCGTGGAGTTGCACGAGGTTTAGCGCATGGGCTCATCTCTTATGGCCAAAGTCATGAAATGATTAGTCGTTTCGGCATTTCGGCTACCGGGACTTTGAAAGACAAGCGGTCGCTTCTCCACTACATTTCGAAAACCCGAAACGTGAAATGTAAAAGCCCCCCAGGAGCCGTTTCGACATTTCATCTACCGAAACATCAAAAGACAGGGGGTATCTCCTCCATTGCATCGGGAATCACCGAAACCCGAAACGCGAAATGTAAAAGCCCCCCAGGAGCCGTTTCAACATTTCGACTACTGGAACTTCAAAGGACAAGGGGTCTCTCCTTCATTGTATCGGGAATCGCCGAAACCCAAAATGCGAAATGTAAAAC
>SNQJ01S0157793.1:0-39970 GCA_010110895.2 Picea sitchensis
AGTTAAAGAAAGCATTGTATGGACTAAAACAGGCACCTAGGTCATGGTATGAGAAGATAGACTCTTTCTTTCTTCAACAGGGTTTTATGAGGAGAAAAAGTGATCCAAATCTGTATACCAAATTTGATGAACAGGGGTATATATGATTGATTTCCTTATATGTTGATGATTTAATGCTTACAGGAAATGCAGAGAAATTAATTGATGAAATCAAGGAACAGTTGTCACAGGTATTTGAAATGAAAGATCTTGGTGAGTTACATTACTGCCCAGATCTTGAAGTTTGGAGAAATGCAGGCCAAACTTTTGTTTGTCAGAGTAAGTATATCAGAGAAATACTTAAGAGATTTAAAATGGATCAGTGTAAGTCTTCTAGTGTTCCCATGCAGCAGAATGTGAACCTTTCTTGTGATGATGGTTCGAAGGAGGTGAATGGCACTGTGTATAGACAAATGGTGGGTAGTCTGAATTATCTCACCACAACCAGACCCGATATTGCATATTTTGTGAGTGTGTTAAGTCAGTTTATGGCAAAACCTCATGAAATCCATTGGAATACAACAAAGGCAGTACTCAGGTATCTAAAAGGAACACTTGATTATGGTATTAAATATACTGATGCATTTGATGTTGGGTTGACAGGTTACTCATATTCTGATTGGTCTGGCAATCCGGATGATCGAATATTAACCACTGGATATGCGTTTGGCATTGGATCTGGGGTTGTTTCATGGAGCAGTAAAAAACAGCCTATTGTATCTTTGTCTTCTATTGAAGCAGAATATAAAGCCTTGTGTGCAACAACTTGTGAAGTTGTTTGGTTAAGAAGACTTCTTCAAGATGTTGGATAAGAACGACAGGAACCTACGATGATCAAATGTGATAATCAAAGTTCAATCAATATTGCGAAGAATCTGACTTTTCATGCAAGGACAAAGCATGTTGAAGCTCAGTTTCATTTTGTTAAAGAAAAGTTGCAGTCAAATGAAATAGCTCTTATGTATTGTAATACTAGTGAAAATGCTGCTGATATTTTCACTAAGCCTCTTGGAAAGATTAAGTTTGAACTGTTTAGGGAGATGTTGGGTGTAGAAGTCAATCCATTCTCCATTAAGGGGGAGACTTGGAAATAATGGAGTAAGCGCCAGTTGTAAGCGCTAGTTACAAGTGTCAGTTCTAAGAGTCAATTCGTAGTTGAGAGTCTAGTTGTCTTTGGTTTGCATGTAACCGACTCAGTAGAGTCTTTTCCTATTTAAGAATGTAATCAGTCTTCATTGAATAATATAGAAGTGAGTGTAGCCTCACCGTGTGTCTTGTTTCGCATATTTCTAAGTTAAAGAACCTTTTTCCCTTCAATAGGAAGGGAAGATAGACATTATTTTAATAAAAAAACGATGGATAACATGTCCAACAAAGTAAATGATGTGGTCGAAACTTAGCAATAAAAACCATGGTGTAAAAGTAAATAATTAATGGTGCTAAGATAATTATAGGGAATATGAAACAATCTGATTATAATGGTTTTTAATCGCCTCAAAGACCAAAAGATATCAGCTAGGATGGTTAAGCCATTTGACTTCGAACTTTTGTGTATCAAAGTATCCACCCACAATAAGCAAGGCACCTTTGGTCTCTGAGTAAGCTCTAGTAAATGGTTGTGGTGGTGGGTAGAGATGTTGGTCATTATTATGGCAGTAGTCTAGACTTTAAGTCTTCAACCTGGCTCTTGCAGAAGAGCAGGTCTGTGGATGAGTGAGAGGGTGAGAACTTCAGAGCGCAACTTTGCTGAATGTGATGGAGGCCCAAGAACTTGGCCAATCTAGTTAATAAAATTTGTAGAATTTTGTTGTGGTTTAAATTTGTGTAATTATTTTTTTGATTATTATGGTGTGTTTTGTGTGATGGCTTGAGATTATAGTGACTTATGAAATCGGAGTGATTTTGTTTTGTTTTATTTTTACTCTGAATTGCAAGGAGAGATAGGCCCAAGTGGTTTTGTTTTGTTTTATTTTTACTCTGAATTGCAAGGAGAGATAGGCCCTCTTCATCAAGAAATAAAGATACCATCGTCAGTTTGTAAGGTTTGGATGCCAAAAAGGAAATGCAACAGACCAAGGTTTGTCATCTCAAATATATTTGCTAGTTTTTTCTTCAAACCCAAAATTAACCAACCTTAGTAATTGTAATGACCAAGTCATTCACATACAATGAAACAATTAATGTTTCCCCATTAACATGTAATACATAGATATTACAATTTGATTTACAATGTTTGAAACCAAGATTGAGGAAAAATGATCAATCTTCTCATACCTTGCTCTAGGGGCTTGTTTCAAACCCTACTAGGATTTCTTCAATTGACATAGAAGATTGCCATCCTTTTCAAATCAGTTTCTCCATATATCTCTCTTTAGTGAGATCACTATGTAGAAAAACACTTTTGACATCCATCTAGGGGGTTTCTACCAAATGATGTTTATGTCTTTCAACTTATGTTTCAAACATTGTTTTAATGAATATATTGCCAAGAGTCGAAAAATAAACTTATCGACAACTTTGGGGAAAATATCAACAAACTTAAAAAAATATAGAATATTCAATTTTTTAAACATCTAAAGAAACTCCCTCCTTCTAGCCTTTTTAAGCAATGTCACTTAATAACCCCTTTTGTTCTCAATCCCTACTGGCTTTCAAAATAAGCAAAAAAAAAACTAAAACTATTGACTCAATCTCAATATTTTTCCACTTTCCTGTATTTTGCCAATATATATCATGATATATTTTCTAAAATTTTAAAAATCATGATTTTTCTAACGATAATATTGTTGAGTTGAGAGAATCATAGTTTATCGCTGATATTTGCAACATTGC
Organism: Picea sitchensis; assembly: GCA_010110895.2. Lineage (NCBI taxonomy): Eukaryota > Viridiplantae > Streptophyta > Pinopsida > Pinales > Pinaceae > Picea > Picea sitchensis. The sequence continues at coordinate 2,872 of SNQJ01S0157793.1, forward strand.
TTTCAACAATGCCTTCATATGTAAATTTGGTCTTTTAGACCCATCAACATTTCACCACATTCTTTTCTTGCGATGTTTCATTCTTCATCAAGGAAAACTATTCTTTAGCCATAGCATTATCCCATCCAATTATACCATGTGCATCTACATATGTATCTAGATCACATGTCTCTAGCACACACGCCATTAGAGAAACACTACCAATTGTTTTTTGGCTTCCAGTCTTTATTGAGTGATTGATATTTCCTGCATCAATTCCAACAGTTTCAATTTTCTTGGCATCCCATATAGGTAGACAAATCCCTTTGTCTAAGGAGTTCAGTGTACCAAGATCATCATTACTTGACTGAATAGGGGTTCCAAAAGTTGTGGTTGACTCTATTGTGGAAGGTTGGTTTAGGTAAAGAAGTCGATATCCCATGTAGTAATCATTGATCCAAAAATTCCCCAGAGGGATTTCTAAAATGATCATCGCTTCAACAATCCGTATGAGGACCAACAAAGTGACACTTGAGGTCTTTTCATCAAAGACAACATCTCTTCTACAGATGATCCCTATTTGATAAAAGTCAAACAACTTATAAGCCTTTGAATTTTAATAGCCCATCTTGATAAGCAAGCACTTACTCTTTGCATCTAGTTTCTTTCCTCCTATCATAGAGTAGAATGTGAGCCCACACCATGCATCCAAAGGTTCTAAGGTGTCCGACGAAGGGTTTTCTCCCACTCCATTTTCAATTAGAGTTGCATCCCATGGGCCAACTTTAGTCAGTACCAAATTTAACAAATTGTTTAAGCAGCAGATGTTATGCTCAAAACCTAATAACCAACCTTTACCCTCAAGTAAGCAATGTGCCATTTCTACCAAAGTCTGATTCTGCCTTTCTGTCAAAGTAATCAATGAAGGTCAAAGCATACCTTGCACCAGCTAGTGATGGTTTGTTTACGGAACATAGATCACTATGGACAAGTTTCCAAGTGTACCAAGAAAAGTAATCAATGAAGGTCAAGCAGTTACCTTGCACCTCGTATTTAGTGATGGTTTGTTTAGCGTACATAGATCACTATGGACAAGTTTCCAAGTGTACCAAGAAAAGTAATCAATGAAGGTCAAAGCATACCTTGCACCAGCTAATGATGGTTTGTTTACGGAACATAGATCACTATGGACAAGTTTAAGCCGATTCTTTGCTCTCCAAGCCTTCCCTACTTCAAAAGCAACCTAATGATGCTTTCCAATATTTCACCCTTTACATACTCCATTAGGGGGGAACAACATTAGGTAGTCTAGTAACCATGTTATCTTTCACCAATAGTTTCAAGCTTCAAAATTTTAGATCTTTGAGTCGCTCTATGCTGAATTCTCGCTTCGATCATCATCCCAGCTATGAGTGTAGTTGGTTTTCGATTTTTATTGGGAAAGTCACATAACTTATAAATTTTATCCTTAGGGTTAAGAAATCCCTTAGAAAAAACAACAAAGGCATTATGCATATCCTTCACAACAAATTGATTTGGCCATAATTCTACCTTCTTGCTAGTCTGAGTTAGTTGGGGTACGTGTAAAAACAAATTGGTACTACAACTAGGTACATGATACACATTAGTGATCCACCATTTTGACATTCAATCTTACCACAACCAACAATAGTAAGTGCATAATCATCTGCTACAAAGATTTTTTTCCTATATCTTCACTTAATAAAGAAAAGTGAAAAGCATCTTTAGTCATACAATGGGTGCAACTATAGTCAACTATCTATTCACTCTTAGAAGTGTGAGCATGTAAGGCCTAGAAATAAATAATAGAAAACTTATAGTTATCTACCTCACTTCTCGAATTTTGGTCCTACAAGTCGATCAACATTCTAGTGATACATCTCCTTCGAGATTCTTCTCTTTCTCCTCTAGGTCCTTAGTTTTTTGCCAACATTGCCTTCCATATGTTCCAACTTCTCACAATAATGATAGGTTTTCTTCTTTCTACCTTTCTTAATTGGAGTCTAATCACCATGCTTCTTCTTAACAATCTAGTCAATGCAATCGCGGTCCTTTCTCCTAACTTAATTGTTTGACCTCTTTCTCTATAATTATGTCAACATTTTCTCTTCAACAAATGGGCTTGTAGATTGACCTCAAGTTTCCCTTCATCAAACAATTTTTCCTATGTCCTAATCAACAAAGTACATAAAGAATCAATATAGCTAACTTTACCATCATCTTTTCTGGAAGTCTAGCTAGCACAAAACGTCAAATAGAACATATCATAGGGTGCCTTTAGATTCATTAAGGTCAGTTCTATGAGTTAACTATATTTCTTGGAAAAATATTTTCTACATTCACTCCAATTCAACCGGTTCCTTCACACAAGCCAAGTAATCTTCAATTCTTTCAAAGGAGACAGGATATAGAAAGCTCAACTTTTTCTCAATTTGCATAACCTAAATTTTGACGGTTTTATCAAACAGAGTCTTTAGCTTCTTCCAAACAACATTCAAACAACCAATCCCACTTATATGAAAACGAATCTCCCTATAGATGTAGGTCGTTATGACTCTTACAACCTCGTCCTTCTTCCCATTGAAGATAATATTTTTCTAGTCATCCTTCAGATTTGGAACCATAGCCTTTGTAAACTACAAGAGCACTTTACTCTTCAAAAGTGTTTCCATATCTTGTGCCCATATTCCATAATTGTCACTATTCATAAGCACAAGCTCTTGCTTGGAACACATGATGATTCTCTATAGATCTAATCCCAGATTTAGTCTGCACGTTCAAACCCTAAGTCAATCTACCAAATAGATCCAACTTGTAAGGACTGCATATAGCCGATAGCGTCCAAAAGACTCATATACAATAGGCTAGATCTCAAATCAATAGCTCTAATACCATGTTGGGGAACTAGGGAATTAGGTAGATTAGAGAGCTAGATATTCCAAGAAGAGGTGGTGTCTAAAGACATCAATAGAGCACTTAATCACAAGTGAGCATAGATCAACATACATAGAAGTGTAAGAAAAAAATATTTCCATTCACAAACATATCACACACTCATTAATTTCTCAAACATATATTGACCCCTAAGGTCATTTTATATAGCACTAAGATGTAACCAACTCCTTGAAGTGAGGGAAGACAAGGTCCACTTAGATTAGTGAGCTTGGTGCATAACGAACTCCTTGAGTTCATTCTTGTTTTGCACACCAGTTGACTGCTTTGGTCTAATTTCCCAACCACTTGAATGTTAGTCAATCACTTAGTCGACTGCTCAATTGACTCTCCTAGTTAACTGACTATCTACAGAAGATCTATAGGTGTGATGGACATGCTTAGCCTATTGCTTCAACAAAGAACACACTCTATTGGGTTTATGCCATACTCCATGATTAAGGTCCCCACCCTAATGAGCATTCATAAACCTAGTCTACTCATTCTCAATATTTTTTTGGTCATCACCATCAACATAAAGCTTGTCGAGTCGTTTGTGACATCATGAACGACACAAGAGTTGATCACCACCTTAGATTCTTGATATTCCATGGTTTGATAAACTCTTGGTTGTTCCTTCATCAAATTTTGAACCAAAGCGACATGTTGAGCCTAAGTGGGGCAACAAAAAATGGAATCCAACTCTAGATGATCCAAAATCCACAAAAAATAGATGGGGGGTGATTCCTGAGGACAAAGAGCCTCCTCCTGACATAAGCACTATCCCATCTACTACATGATATGACACCCTGTCCTGGTCAGTTGACCTACTTATTTTGTCTAATTTTATCTAATATGTTATCTTGTGTGACCTTAATGGAAACTTTAACTTCTTGTCCCTGCATGGCACTCTTTTTAATATGATGATAGGATTGGTAGTCACAATGTAGTATACCTAGGAGGTAATATGTGGTACCTAGGGAGGTACCCAATGAGAGTGTGGTTATGTATTATTAGTGGATATCATTCATCGGGCGGACTAAGTCCACTCATATTATTAAATAAGGCCCACTATGGTAAGTTAGATATATCAATATGAACATAATAAATGTGAGAAGACTTTCTAGAATATTTCTTCTGTGAATGTTCCTAGAGATAAAGAGAATGTTATATGTTAGCGTAAGCAATGTATTGAAGATAATGAAGAATACTGTTACAAGCAAGGATTGCTCGGAGGAGGCATCTCCCTAAGGATTAATATATTAAAAGTTACCCCACCAAGGGTTTTGACTATTTCTGTGTTCAATATTTTGTGAATGGTTGGTTGTATTCCTGTTGAGATTAAGGATTACATCAAGTTATATTTGCATATCTACTTAGGTACTCTTAATATCTGCATCAGATCTCTTTCATTGGCCAAAGAAGGTAATAAATTTTTCGTTCTTTTGCAGAATTTTTAAAAGGAAAAAGGCTACATCTTTAGACTCACTTGAAATTTTTGTTCAAAATTTGTAGAAACAAATTTTGATATTTGAATTGCTTCGAAAAATATCCACTTAAAAACAAATCAGCCAAAACGTCTTAGTCCACGAAGTGAAGTTATCATCATTTTAAATTCAACAAATTTTTAAGAGAGTTTTTTCTTTTCTTCTAGAAAAAAACCACAATTTCCCGAAGTAAGTTATTTTTTAAACCCTAGTTTTGTTGCAGATTTATTCCAAGAAAGATGTGTTTTACTGGAACAAATGATGACCCTATTATTGAAGAATTTATAAAATATAAGAAGTCAAAATGGAAAGAGTGTTGGAAATTTTGGGTAGATTATAAATTACAAGGTGATGCAACCATTTGGTGGAAACGCTAACCATAGTGAGATGACGACACTGGCGAAGCATTTGGAAAAGTATTGTTAGACAAGTGGTCTAATGCCAAGAGTAAGGATAAAAATAGCACTATGGGTTTATTTTTCATGTGGAAACTCTATATTACAAAGTCATGGTTGTATTCATAAAGAAAATGTCATTGTTTCTATTAAACCCTAGTTACAATTTTTATCAATGTTCAATCGGTTAATAGGTTGCAAGTACCTACAAAGAATATTCAAAGCAAACATGTTGAAGGTAACAATCATTGTAGCCTTCAAATATTTGAAGATTACCATGGATAAATGTGTTGCATTTAGATTTTTATGCTATACATATGGATGATGTGAATATTGTTTTAGGATATCCTTTATGGACTCAATTGGTACAATTAATATCAATGTACAAAAGAAGCTTCTAATATGGTAGAAGAAAAGAAAAATTACATTGTAGGTTGTGTCTCTTAGTAAGAAAAAAAGGGCCCACAGAGGTAAGAAAAACAATTATTGCAGAGTTTGAAGTTGAATCAAAGACAAAATCTATTGAAGGAGATGAAGCAAAGCCACAAGAAGGACACAATAAAGAAGCCAAGGAGATCAACGACTCAAAGGAACACTGTGTTACAGAGTTGAAGAAAAAAACCAAAACCTTAGCAAGTTGTTGTATATCTTCATCCACATCATAAAGAGAAACAACAATCATCAACGAAAGGGCATGAGCATCAAACACATTCTATGAACTAGCATGGCAACTTAAAATAACCTAATCAAGAGGCGATGGAAAACTACCAAAGACAGGTGAAGATATCAAGATAGATACAATAATCCTTACGTATAACACACAAGCATGATGAATCAAGATCATGGTGAAAGCACAAATAGTTGATATCATGTTATCTGTCTTCCATTAGGATGGATGATTGTCATATTTCGTACCATTACATTCTTAGCCAATCATATTAAGGGAGCTTTCTTCTCATGTTTTTGAGGACGAAACATATGAAGGGGATGGAATGTAGTATACCTAGGGAGGTACCCAATAGAATATGGTTATGTATTAGTGGAGGCCATTCAATATAAAGTGGAATAGGTCCAATATGTTTGTTATTATTAAATAAGGCCTACTATGGTAGTTAGATATATCAATATGAACATATTAAATGTGAGAAGGCTTTCTAAAATATTCCTCTCTAGAATGTTCCTAGGAGATAGAGAGAATGTTATATAAAGAAGTGTAAGCAAGCATTGTACATAATGAAGAATATTGTTATTGTAGCAAGCAAGGATTGTTTGAGAAGTGTTATCCTTTCCCCATCATGATTAATATATGGTGTTACCCCACCTCAAGGGTTTTGACTATTTCTGTGTTCAATATTTTGTAGAATGGTTGGGTGTATTATTGTTGAGATTAAGGGTTATTTCTGAAGTTATATTTGCAGATATATTAAGGTAATATCAACTCTATGTTTGCATTGGTTGTTCATGTGGTATAAAATGCATGAATTTTTCTTTTACATATTAATGGAGAATGAAGCATTTTAGTCATAATACATATACATATACATATAAAGAAACAACCAAAAATAGAGTAGTAATCCTTCTCAACCACTCCCCCATATGTACACTTGTTAGTGTATTAGATGCCAAATGCAATAATTATATAAGAACTAGAAAGAAATTTATTCTTCAAATCTATATTTTAGACACATCATTGTGGCATTATAGCAATCGACAACTATCAACCAAGTATCTTTCTTGGATTATGCCATTCAACATGCAAATCAAATCACTTGTGTCTACCAATTGGAACTACTCATGAGCTTCGACTCAAAAAATATTAGTCCTCATATGGATGGCACTTTCGAGTCCACAAGGCTCTTCCAAACCTTTAGTGGTATTTATGTTGGCCAACCTTGAGAAGGAATATCGATAATTATATGCATTGATTTCCTCTATGTATCTAGTCCAAGCCTTCCTATTATAAGATTGCTCTATATATTCATAGGAATCCATTTCAATGGATTTTGTTAGTGGCTTTGCTTATGACCTAATGTCAACATGATTGTTTCTTTGTAATAGTGTGTTGTTTCTTGAAAATAACTGTCTTAATTCCCTAAAGAAAAATCTTCAATGCCCTTATGGCTTATTAGCTATTCTTCCTACACACTTGGACACACTACAAGTTACCACTCACCATCATTTTGGACCAGGGCTCTCAATTCATCAACCACTTTTGGCAATCACTATAGAAACTAGTTAACTGTCAATTGTAATTCTATACTACCTTTCACCCTCAAGCTCATAGTTGGAATGAAATAATTAACTAAGTAATTGAAAAATACCTCCACATCATCTAATAGGTTTATTATAAAGCGCCACATCTCTCCACTTGGAATTCCCCTTTCAAAACTTGCTATGGGTTCCAACCCTTTGCACCATAAGTATGTTCAACAGTTCTCTTCACTTCTTACACATCACATTACAAAAATAGGACAAATCCATTGATTTCAAAGAGAAATACTAAAAAGAATGATATTTTCCTTAAGATTCAAGACAAATACAAAGTTGCATGAGATAAGCATAGGGTCCAACATCACTTTCAAGAGGGAGATAGAGTCTGGCTATGTTGAGATATACAGGTTTAAAGACCAACAAAATCAAAAAAGAAACTCTATTAGATATGCTTTGATATCATCTTGTTGCCACTAGATCAAATGCCTTTTGTCTCGATCTTTTGGCTAGCATTGATTATGTGATCAACATTGACATCCTCAATTTATATGAGCTGATGCATTTAAAAGAGGAGGAACAAGTTATGCACCTCCAAGATATTATTCTAAATTTCTAACATACTATTTGAGAAGATGCACTGCTAGATACTAGGATGAGGGCAACAAACACTAAATAGACTAGATGCACTGCTAGATACTAGGGTGAGGGAAACAAACATCAAATGGACTAAAACATACCAAGTTGATATAAAAGGAAGCCTATCTTTTCAAGCTAAGTGGATCTCCTAACACACATTAAAGCACAATTTCCCTATCTACAACAAATGTTCAAGACAATTTCATCCTAAGCAAGGAAGAAATGGAGAACACTTTGAATGCTCCTCATGTATTGTATTGTAAATATTAGGGACCATCTTTAGTAATTTGTGTCATCATGATTTTTCCTTGGTAAGTTTAGTGTTTGGCAAAATTTGACATCCAGTGTATCTAACTCCTACATCTAGGTGGCATTGATAGTTTGTAACTCTCATAGATTCTCTATAAATTATGAAACTTGTCGTCTATCTAGGAGTAGTTAGGTCCTCCATTTTAGCAAGAAAGTGCACATTTCTTTTCAACTATACATATAGGCCTAGGGTTAATGAAAATATAGCCTTATGTTATCATGATAAAGTTCTAAATGTATTTTGGCATGGAAATTTACAATCTTTGTTTTAGATTTCGTCATTGTGCTCCACATCTACCCATACAACCAATCAATTTCTGACCCCAAAACTAGACATATAAGAAAGTGACGGTTTATAGCTATGGAGGGGTTATCTTTAAGGTGATTAGACCTTCGAGGCTAATAGGTCCCATACAATACCTTTGGGAATGTGTATGGAGTGCTCAAGAGATCACCTTCTAAGTGATCAAGCCCAGTAAGTCCTTCCTTCTAAGGCTAAAGTCAACAACTATCTCAGTCTCACAAGATCGGCTGTAGAAGGAGGAAACACCCTTTCACATTCAACCCTTTGATAAATGCATTAAATCCTCCAAAAGACTTTGATCCCTCTACAAACACATCAGAGGCTATATACTTTTCCCATGAGTACAATTTTGTGGCAAATGATCCTCTTTCAAGTCACAAATATGATAAGAGCTTGACACAAATTTTATTCGTGGTCAAAGTTCCACTATGATCCAAGTTTTGTGGATGGTGGAATGATACTCCTATGGGGTTTTGCCCAATTTTAAATCAATCTAAATTGTCAAAAAAATTCAATCATAATTCCAAATAGATGGGAATTCTAATTTTTTATATCACCAAATTCCAACAATATAAGGTAAGTTTGCAAGCATAGGGTCCAACATCACTTTCAAAAGGGAGATAGAGTTTGGCTATGTTGAGATAGACATGCTTAAAAACCAATAACATCATAAGTCAAAGTCTATTAGATATGGTTTTACATCATCCTTGTGGACACTAAACCAAATGCCTTTTCTTTCAACCTTTTAGCTAATATTCATTATGTAATTAACCTTAACAACCTCAAATTATACGAGCCAATGCATTTAAAAGACGAGGAACAAATTATGCATTCCCAATATATTATTCGAAATGCCTAACATACTCTCTAAGAACATGCACGGTTAGATACTAGGATGAGGGCAATAAGCATCAAATAGACTAAAACATAACTAGTAACTAGTTGACAGAAAGGAATGCCTATCTTTGCACGCTAAGTGGATATCCTAACACACATTAGAGAGCAGTTTCCCTATTTAAAACAAATGTTGAGGACAATTTCATCTGAAGCAAGGAAGAAATGAATAGGATTTTCAGTGCTCTTCGTGTATTGTACTGTAAACCTTTAGGAACATCTTCAGTAATTTGTGTTGTCATGTTTCCTTGCTAAGTTTAGTGTTTCTAACAGACTTTGACATTTACTGTTTTAACTTCTACATCTAGGTCGCACTGATAGCTTGTAATACTGACAGATTCTTTATAGGTTATGAAAGTTGTCACTTATTTAGGAGTAACCTACTACTGTAAAGTAACTCCATTTAGCAATAAAGTGCACATTTCTTTTCAACTATCCATACAGTCACAGGGTTAATGAAAATATCACCTTATGTTTTCATAAACAAGTTCTCAATGTCTTTTGGTTTGGCATTTTAAGATCTCTGTTTTATATTTTGTCATTGTGCTCCATATCTGCCCATAAAACAATCAATTTCCAACCCCAAATCTAGTTGCCATCAAAATCTTCAAAAGACTTTGAATCTCACTACAAATACACTCTAGACTTTGTCATTTCAGAAAAAGTAAAAAGAGAAACTAGTGAAGAATGATTATTTTTGCATTATGGGCTCACTAAGCATCAAGATCAGACAAAAGACGAGTTATCTTATATTTGCCTAGTTAGAATTAAGCTAAATTTGTAGCAAAGGACTCTCTTTCTAATCATAAATTTAATAAGATTCCTGCAAAAAATTTAGGTATGAATATAGTTCCACCATGATCCACTTTGAAAGAACCATGCTTCTAGAGGTTTTGCCCAATTTTCCACTTTAAAAGAATCATGCTTCCAGAGGTTTTGCCCAATTTTGAATCAACCCAAATCATAAAAAATTCAACCAAAGTTCCAGATCAATGGAAACTCTTACTTTCCAATTCTAGCAACCAGAAGTTTGCTACATAATTAAATAGATAGCTCCACCTAATCCTGACAAGTTTGACAGACTTAGCAAGTAAATTCAGTCTGTTTTGGCTGTGAGCCAAGTTGACTCGTAGCTTGTGCACATGGAGATGAGGAAGGCTTGCAGGGCAATGATTGCGCTGTAGAGCGCATTCTTACAGCCCTCTGAACGCATTTCCTCCCTCTATCAGTGATTCCTAATCCTACTACAGTGGCATTTAATGAAAAAAAAAATCAGTGAAAACAATCTTTCTTAGTGTTTGAGCACATAGGTCTCCGTGACTGTGGAGACATTGTTTTTGTGCTTGGAGTGCTTAGTATTCTACTGTGGAATTTCAATGATCACTTCCATATCTTGGTATTTAAGAAACAAGTGAGAATACACTGAAATGAAATGACATGAAGACATTTTCTGTGTGTTTAATAACAGGATATCCATTATACATACCGTGACTTCTATGGGAACTTTTTGGTCAATGCGATGTTGATAATAGAGATCAATGCACTCCACATCAAGTCTCTTTAAGCTTGCTTCGCAGGCAGCACGAACATATGCAGGATCTCCATGAACCTCTAGTTTTCCATCCTCAAATCTCGCTCCGAACTTTGTGGCTAACTGGACTTTGTCTCTTATCCCCTTAATGGCCTACAGCCAAATAATGAAGTTAAGATGAATAAGAATTCTATCAACTCTGCTAAGCTAGAGTATTCATTGATAATTGTAAGGAAAATAGAAAACCTAGGAGGGCAGGCAGAATACCTTTCCAACGAGGACTTCGTTGGTGAAAGGGCCATATATGTCCGAAGTGTCAAGGAAAGTGATGCCTTTGGAGACGGCATAGTGTATGAGAGATATCATTTCTTGGTCGGGCTTTGGAGGGCCATAGAAGGCAGACATGCCCATGCATCCCAATCCCTGCGCTGATACTTCTAATCCTTGCGACCCCAAATGCAATCTACGCTCCGTCGATGCTGTTGCGAACTGTGCCATCTCTCTCTTCTGCTAAATGTACCTACTTGTTTGATGTTTTAGCTATTCATTTGAAAGATGTGGAGCGTATGTATTTATTGGTTGAATCCTGAACCAAATTCATGAATGCTGACATCATTGAAAACGTCGAAAGATCTGGAGTGTATGTAGTTATTGGTTGAATCCTGAACCAAATTCATGAATGTCTTGAGTGCTGACGTCATTGATAACGTCATAGCAAGGATGATGACGGCATTGCTAATGTCATACGTATATTGGATGAAAATGTATGTGAATTTGTATTATAAACAACGATGGGAGTAGTTTTTGAAGAGATGACATCATTGCAATCGTAATATTTTTTGGGTCTTTGTTATTTTGTCCATTTATATTAAAAAATTTAAGCTTCATACCTTTTTTCTTAAAAATGTTTTAATATAATAATTTAATTTTAAAAATGTTTAATATAATAATTATATATAGTTTAAAAAAAATATTAAATATTTAACATTTGTAATAGTGTAATTTATCATTCAAATGAATGAATAGATAGAATGGAAGTCGTGCTCTGTTAGGGTTTTATGCGCCACACATTCATCTCTAGGGTTTTTTTGAATACTAAGTATCCTTGACATTACCAGTGCTTCCTCCTCGAGTGCGAGTTGGTTTGGCAATCATCACAGTGTCTGGAGCTGAGGGGGTGTGATCCCCTTCCTATTGCAATGTAGTCATCAGAGGATCGAACCCCACGTCCATGGATGCAAGCAACTCATGACCTTCCTTTGCACTGACGCCGCCACCACAAGGGAACACTCCGCGTAAAGGAAAATTTGTGGCGTTGGACCTTGAACCATCCCATCCAAAGGTGGCTCGAGCATGGGAACCAAGGAAATGTTGCTTGCAGGATTCAACAGTGCCAAGATACGAGATCTGATTAGTTCGCATGGGTGAGCAAACCTAATACATGAAAGACCATGCTCTCATTGGTAAATTTTTGGGCCTATGGCCTTGGATCAAAGATTGGTGGAAGCCCAAGGGACACATCAACCTTCAACTAGGCTCAAAGAGTTTTCTTCACCACAATCTTTCCAATACAATTTGGAAGATCGACACAGATAATGGGTCTCTACTTTTCAACTCCGCTATTGTATTCTTTAGATTTTGACCTAACACTTCAACGAAAAGGAAGACTTTGCCCATGCGCCTGTTTGGATTAGATTATACTCCCTGCCCTAGGAGTTCTGGTTAGAAGAAATACTTCAAGGGATTGACAACACGCTAGGGATCCAAGTCAAATCCGATGAGGCCACCCGACAAATACACTATACCTCCTATGTAATCTATCTATGCCTATATGGACATATCCAAGCTTCTTCTAGGTTCCATATGTCTAGAACATCAAGATAATGACTGGGTCCAAATAATAGACTATGAGCATTATCCCATTTCCTCGTATGGTGAAATGCCATGAACATGGTCATCTCTTCGGGGACTGCTCGCTCAACATGCCACCTAAAGTAGAGAATATGGTTGCGTAGTTAGCAACAAGATGGATTTACTCAAGTGCAGGGGAAAAGGAAGCTAGGCTCTAAGAATCCAACTAATACTTAGGCTAGAGCACCTTCTATTTGTAACTCTTTTGAAATATTTAAGCATACCTCGGAGAATCAAGATATTGATGAGATCTGTAATGATCCCCCCAAAGTGAAAAAGAACAAGTCGATCTAGCCCATTATTGAGCAAATAGTTCCCTCTCTAGGACCCATTCCAATGATGGAGGAGCAGAGTACTGAAGATGGCGATGATATGGAAATAGAATTAGACGAGAGATAATTAGAGGGGATTGATTTGGTAAGTTTGGTAAGTTTGGAGGGATTAATTAGCATGCCCACTTTGTTTTGTTGACTATGCAATTGAAAATCTGAATCATCATGCTACAATGCTAATCTGCTATGAATTGAAAGCTTAGTTATTGGATTTTAAAAGATAACTACTATCGGCTTCAAATCATCAAGTTTTTGTTAAGAACTGTTGTGGAAGGATTAAATGAGTAAAACTGCATCTCTAGTGAGAACTATCTATGCATCAAATCTATGTTCAAATTCCCATGGTAGCTATGGGGTGTATGGAGATGTATATGGAATAATTTAATTATTTTAAAATAATTGGTCGTTCACTCCTAAGTCGGAGCGATCCACTGCCTTCATTAGATAGAACTTCAATCAAGATTATCGGTGGTAAAACTCAACCAATCATTATCTAACTTTCTGGCATAGACCAACCCTTGTGGTTAGTCGAATGATAAGTAATTGGATTCTGGCAAATCACCGTAATTGTAGAACACTGAAATTGAACTATAGCATGGAAAAATGAAACAAAGAATTGGAGCTGCAATTGTGAAGCTTTTTTTCTTTTTGACAATTTTAAATGCATGATGCGCGTTGGACTTCACTCCCGCTAAAATGGGTGGTTGTCTTCCAAATAGGCCTCTACCTGTCGACCTCCGCCAGTTTAGCGATCTGGGCTCCATTCAAACATAATTTGGTCCTTCAAAATCTATTATCTCACCCCGCTTGAGACAATAATCTAGGATTATAAAGTATGGATTCCAAGCACTCAATTCCAAGCACCCAATTGGCCGACGAAAAATCCCTGCCAGTTTTGGGTACAAAATATTAGAGTCAAAAGTAAAGGCCAATTGGCTTCTGACTGTAGCTTTTACGACGTGTGGTGCTTGTAGCTTGCACCCACCATCGATAATTTATTTTGGTGGAACAATCAACGCTATCTGATCCATCCCAATTATTGAATAGATGTGTAATCTCAGATCGATCTCTACATTCTAATATTTGTATATGACGTTGAGGGTTGTACATTACCCACTAAAAAATATAGAATCTTCTCTAGGCCCTCTCGCGAGGGAGTAAGTTTCCAGTCCGCCTCGACATTTATTGATTTTTCTATATGAGATGATATCTGATCGATATTTCATTACAATGATGTATGTTCCATATATAGAGATCATATATGACCATCCATGAAAGGATGCGCCCCTTGGATAATAAATAATTATTTATTATTATTATCACTTTATTATATATATTATTTAATAATTAAAATTATATTATTAATTATTGGTCTTAAAAGAATGTCTTCCCTATATTGTCCAAACATAAACATGACATATATATTATTAAAATGAAATTTTAAATTCTATGGGTAAAATCATAAAAAAAATTGCAACTACTTAAATTACATTCAATTGACAAAATTAAAAATGTTATTAATCAAAATCATATAATTCTTATTTTTAATTAAATTAAATATAAAAAATCATATAATTTATTTTTAATTGTTTTTTTTTTTTTTTTTTTTTTTTTTTTTTTTTTTTTTATATTAATTTATAATACAATAATGAGAGATATTAGTGTTATTTTACATAACTCTACATTAAAAAAATTAAGTCACCAATAAAAAATAAAGTTCACTTCACTTAATTAAAAAACAATTACATCTTTGTATAAAACTTGATATGACATAAAATAATAATAAAACTTATCAACCTAAAAATTGAATCCAATTAACATTTATTCGTTATTAATTAATGATTGATTAAATCATTACAATAAAAACATGTTATTTTCCCGAAATTTGATCTTTAATTCAATATGTACCAATGTTGACCATGATCCGAGGATATTGAAATATTATGGAGAATTAGTAGGCACCGTGAGCCCCAAGTGAAAGAGATGCGTAGCTTACTTTGACACGTTGAGTACGATGTATATGTCTAATATCAAATCAATAACGTGATTTGCAAGCCCAAGCCGTGACACGTTCAGTACGATGGATGGCTATGTTTAAGTGAGTCTGTTTGACACGTTAAGTACGATGACTATGTCTAATATAATAGAGAAGAGGAATCAAAGTAGAGACAACATTTAAAATAAGTGTAGCGCAAATCATGATATACTGCCTTCGAAGATAATAAAATAAATTTTACTCAAATCTATGTAAAATTACCGAGTTTCCTTTGCCTTTAAAGTTTCCCATTCCCCTCAGAGGGTGTGTGAGTGCTTTAGCTCGCTCCTATAATTAAAATATGTCATTTTAGAAAAACCTAAATTTATTTTGTAGACCAACGTTTCTATCATATGTCTCCATAAGTAGCTAGTTTTTTGAATAATGCTTTAGTATATAGTGGAGGTTTTGAGTTCGTAGAGATTGTCCTAACTAGTTTAACCGTATGTCAAATTACTCTGCCAAAAAACCGAAAAACAAATGGGAGTCTGCCCCACCAATGCAAGTGCCTGAACAAGCCTGCCACTAGATCTATTGGGTTTCTAACCCCGTAGCCATCAATTAACTTACCAAAAGAATTAAAATGGTTTCATAACTACACATTTGGAAAAATAAGAAAATAAATAAAAAAAGAGCTCTATTTCATAGGTCAATGGTAACTTACCAAAAGAATTAAAAATGGTTTCATAACTACATATTTGGAAAAACAAGAAAAGAAAATAATAAAATAGTTTTATTGTACCGCTTCTCCCAAAAGTAAAGATACATATGATGAGTTAGTTGACTTTTCTATTAATTTGGTCTGACTTTAAATTTTTTGTAAAATCTTAATGTATAACATAAGAAACTAAAATTTTATTTTTAATATGTAAAAATTGAATTTTTCTTACCTTTCATCAAGCCGATAACTTTATACCTGGTGGTTGCAACCTTCACTTATTTCGAGGTAAAAATTAACTCAAAAACATTACAAACTACAAAGTGGGTAAGTTAAATTTCTATTTTATATTATTTATATTTAATACTTTGTCAAACTGACAGTACCCTCACTGCACAGATTAGTCTTGACATTAAATATGTGGGTTCTGGAATTAAAATCGCAGTACAGCGGGCAACGTGGGGAGGCAGTACACGCAGCCACGCTGCCCTTGTTTCATATGTCAATGGATTCATTTCATGTGACTTGGTTTATATAGAATTGATGGGTAAAGTGTCTCCATTCAATGTGTTTTGAGAGTTGTGAAAGAGAACTAATTCAATATGAACATATGTATGGTTTTAATTTTATATTTGTTATAAAATTATTTTATCAATAGAGTTGTACCTTATAAGAAAGTGACACTCATATATAGTCATGTCAAAATTAATTTCAAACCTCTAATGAAGTGAAGGTTCCAATAACACTATCAATTTATTATATTGAAAAATATATTTTTTTATTTGTTATGTTCAACATTAAAATTTATACACATTTTTTAAGTCAACATAAAACTAACATGAAAGTCAATGCTAACTCATTGCTATATGTGCCTCCGACACTATAATAAATGTTATTATTTTATATATTTTAAATGGGAAATGTTTAACATTGGTTCATTGTGTCCAATTGTTTTATGTTTTTTGTTTTTTTTTTCTGTCTGGAATTTGGTTATATAAATCTGGACAAAATCCCAATTTTCCGTGGTTTAAATTGTATTTTTGAATGTATAAATGAATTCAATCTCTGAACTCAAGATTATATACTTAGTCACTCAAATCTTCACATCCAATACTTTCTAGGCGGATTTCAAGCAAAATGAAAGAGAAAAAATCATTGGAAAAAAAAACCAAAACAAGGTGTTTTATAATTTAGGATGGGGAGATGTTTTAGATAATAAAAAAAATTAAATAAAAGATAAAAAAATATTTAAAATATCGAATCAACTTAAATTTAATAGAGAGTGAGTTAGCCTAATGGTTAAGAACATGTGTTTCCTCATAAGAGGTCACAAGTTCAAATCTAGAGGGGGGTAGGGGGGTATGCACATGGAGGGGGTGGCTTAGCCACTTGGTGGCTCGAGTCTCCAAGAGGATGCTCGAAGGACGCCTCATATCACCTCTCAAGCTGGGCTATTAACGACATTCATCTGAGTCCTAGAGAGTGATAAGAGAGGGAAACATATGGCCTTTGGTACAATTGATACAATGGGAAATTACTCCACCTAGACTCCAGTTATTGTGGAAATAACTCTGCACTACCTACCTTGTTATATGCAAATGCCCCTAACGCAGGCAAGATGAGGTTCTTTATGTGCTCTATTGTCCCTGGCTGGCACTTTCACTTGTGCTCAAAGGCTCTGGTCCAAAAGATTGTTGTTTGCTTTCACAATTGCAATCGGTATCTCAACATGCTTAAGCCGCGCATCCGAGAAAGAGGGAGATCTCGTCGGGCCTGTAATTTAGGTTGGAGGATGGATAAGAAGATTGTATAAGTGGTGGTCTCATCCAATTTCTCGGAGAGAGTGGTTGGAGCTTCCTCACTCCATAATGCAGATGTGCACAGAGAACTGAATATGCAGGAGGCAACTATGATTTGGGGATGTAGAGTTGAGTGGTACGAAGCGTACTTTGAAACAATGGTTGATGGGAATCGACCTGCCCTTGTTCCATTGGTTACAAACCAAGCACACAATGCCTCTCTTGTCGGCTTAGATGACTTACAAGATGAATACTCTCCCCCAAGCTCCTCTCGTATTGGCTTGGATGACTTATAGGATGAACACTCTCCTCGGTGCAACCCCTGTTCAAAAGAAGAGCTATCACAGCTCATATTCGAGGTTCGTAGTGACGTGGCAGATTTAAAATTCTGCATGGAGCAATTGGACCAACACATCTAATTGTTAGTGGCTCTGAATGCTAGTACTGCTCACTAGCGACCTATCTGAGAACTGTCAGTCCAAGATGCGATTCAGCTGAATGTCCCCATCCCTTTGCCAATGAGTAGCCAACCTTCTCCTCAGGATGGACAAGTTTTGCCTAATGTTTGATAGTGGTTATACCTCTCCAAATTTTTTTGTCTTTAGTTTCACTACTATGGATCCTTGTAGGATTTCTATTTTGATGCTAAGGCTGGTTCTTAGTGAATGTATCCCCTCTAAAGAATTGCTAAATTATTTTTTGACCCTATGGGGTAGTTTAAACACCGAACAATCACTAAGCTGGGTTTGTTTCCTTTCATGGCAACCCATGCGTCAAAAGATTGTATGTTCTTATTCACAGTTTTATAACAGGTAATATAATACTTTCTTACTTACAAAAAAAAATTAGAAAAATAAATGAAGAGCTGCAAGCTAGAAAAGGGGACGTCGACTTCTCGTTTTAGTACCTAGGTATGCATAACACTAGTTAAATATACTTCGACCTTTCTCCCTTCAAGGTGTGGGACCAGAAATGAAATGTTGTGAATTCTTTTAAATAACTATGACCCAAAGGAACTAGTTGAGTAAAATGGTGGCAGAGTATACAAAGATATATTGTCACTTGAAAAAGGAAAGACAAAAAACAACATTTAAGTAAGTTGTCGCACATTTGGAAAGATTATATAAAAAAAGGGATGGAAGTAATCCTCAATAATAGAACTTTTCCAATAGAAAATTATCTCAATTATATTATTGAAAATATAATTTTTTACATCTCCAAGACCATACAAAGATCATAGCTGAAACAAGTTCAAAGCCCAAGCTCATAACCATAAACTACTACATCCCCATAAGAACTAGAAAGTCACTAGACGCAACACGCAGGCTGCAAAATGGGAAGCAAAACAGGGATAAAAACCCCAACAAAACAATGGAAAGGAACCAAACCAGATGTCGCTCACCCCCAAAGGACCTCAAAGTGTTTATCCAATACCACATGCCCCATAAGACCTCAAAGTGTTAAACAAAACATCGCACACCCCAGTGTGGACCTCAAAGCTCTGGTCCAATACCTCTTCTAGCCAAAGAGGAAGATGTCATGGGGGGCCAAAAAATCCAATGAGATGACAAAAACCCACTGCAACATAACCCATAAGCCTCCACCAAGACTCCGATGAAAAAACCCACCACACATACGGAGTTACAACTTGGTTTTTGGCATAAGCATGGAGAAGCACGACCCTGAACATGAGGCAGCCATCGATGTGTCATGTTCTCCGTCTTTCGCAAAGCCCACACTCAGGCCCATAGGGAAACGACCCACCGCCACCACCGCATGAGCCTCGTTCTCCCTACACTCATCGCATCGTGCTACATAACCTACTCGCCTTGGTAGCCCTCGCCCACACTCGCCCTATCCCTTGCCCACATCCTCACCCTCTCCTAGTGGACCAGAAGAGTACTTCTGGATACTGCTTAAGTTTAGGATCCGCTATGATCCCTTGGTCAAAAGGGAAACATGGATCCATTGCACAGAGTACAACAGAGGCTGAGTACATTGCARCAAGTGATGCTAACAAGGAAGCAGTATGGCTCAGAAAATTGGTTTCTGGGTTGTTTGGTGACAAGCTCGAGACGACAGTGGTTCACTGTGATAATCAAAGTTGCATAAAACTGACAAAGAACCAGATATTTCACGACATGTCAAAAGATATTGACATGAAGTACCACTACATTCGAGACTTGGTCCAGAGAAAAATTGTAAAGCTATAGTACATAGCCATGAGCGAGCTGGTAACCGATATCTTGACCAAGCCATTGCCATTGAGACAGTTTGTGCAACTGAGAGGCAAGCTTGGTGTGGCTAAGAATGACTCCCTCGCTGAAAGAGAGTGTTAAATTTGGCAACATCGATAGTCATTCTCCAATCAGAGGCCATATGGGCCACCCTGAGGCTAGCCAGGGAGATTCGGAGAATCAACCAGTCTTGTGAGGTATTGACAAAAGCGAGGGGGAACATACAACCCTTGTGAGTCAAACCAAAAGTCAATACAAATGAGATGCTATATGTTCTTGTGAGTCAAGATGTAAGTCTAATGCAAAAGTCAGGGGGAATGTACAACCTCTGTGACCATAGATAGTCTAGTGCAAAATTCAGGGAGAACGTACAACCTTTGTGAGCATAGACAGACTGGTGAAAAAGTCAGGGGGAACATACAACCTCTATGAGCCTAGTCAAGCCTTGTGAGCCTCAAGCCTTGTGAGCCATGAGCAAAAGTCAAGGCATCTAGCAAAAGTTAGGTTGAACATAAAATTCCTATGAGTTAGAAACAAACAATCTTCCTGATATTGCAAATGATGTAAATGTATTGATCTAGTGCGTTGGAACATGTAACACTATCCACCATGAAGAAATTCAAATTGCCATGTATAAGAGTCAAGTTGAATGAGTTGTTAAACTCAAGTTGTAAAATTCGAGTTGCATAAAGTTGCATAGTTGCATGTTGCATTCATGACATGCAATGCATGCATGACATATGCATGCTGAGTTAGTTCTCATGCATTGCCAAGTCAAGGGCGAGTTGTAACTGAAGTCTCAAGTCTAGTTCTAAATTCGAACTTAAGTGAAGTCTCTTGTCCAAGATCTATTTCAAGCTGAGGTCAAGTTATGAAAAAACATCTAAGCAAGTTTCTAATTCAAGCCCTCTTCCTCCTCCTCTCCACTCCTTTATAAGTAGAGGTCAACCCCTCATTCTATACATCGAGTTATGCAATGTGAGGGAGAAGAAGTAGAAGGCTGTGAGGGCTGGTATACGGAGCTAAAATATATCAGTCTTAGAAGGCAACATATCTACCTAAAAGAAGGCAACAAGTATTGTTACAGTGCTGGCAATACATATTAGTCTTAGAAGGAAACACACATCAGTCTCAGAAGGAATCAAAATATCAGTCCAGAAAAGGCAACAAAGTAGCACCTAGGCAGCGCATAGTTTCTTCCACAATGATGGTCTATACCAAAGGTATTTATCAACAAAGTCTCTCAGTATTCAACAGGTCATACAGTTAGGTTTAAGTCATCTTGGCAAGCTCTTAAGAGCAAAATTTCATGGTGGAATTGTTGTAAGTAATCATACATTATCTTTGCAATAAAAGGAAATTGTTTGATGGGGTTTTTCTCCTTGTATAGGGTTTCCCTAGGGTATATGTGTTGTTCATGTTTATGCTTGCGGATCTACATAGTTCTGTATTGTTGAAATATAATAAGCTAGAATCAAAGTGTTGAAGAATTTAAAAAAATAATCCGCATATTATATCAAGCTCGATAATTTAACAAGAATCGACCCCCATCTGCTGAGTAAACTCGGCCCTGGTTCGACTTCTTTCTCCCTGCATAATGCACCCTGAAATCGGCCCTATGGAAGATGTTGTATGTGTCCTTGAGTATGGCCTCTCTCTGTTGCATAGTACAGCCCAGGTACGACCTCCACTAGCCACCCAAGTCTGGCCCAAAACTTGCCCTCTCCAAGCTGCTCCCCCTCTTCCTTCTCATAGCCTAACGCCCCTCTTCCTTTCTCTCAAATGAGTGTGTGTCCCTCTCACCCTCAGCGCTTCTATTTATCTCTCCAATTCACTTTTCCCAGAGGCATCTAGAAGCCTCCATAAATTCACTTTAGTGAATTATTAATTTTTGAAAAGTGACTTTTTCAAAAATCCAAGAGGAAGTCATTCAAATGACTTTTTAATTTTTTTGAAGTTAAAACTTAGGATAAAATAAATAAAGTTGATCTAGGTATTTAATTGTGTCCATCAACTAGCCTTGGACACATAGGCTTAGCTGAGACACCTTTTGAGCTACCAAATTAACACTCCCTCTTAGCAAGGAAGGTGTCTCTAGATCCTCCACCTGGATCTGTCTTTAACCCCAACATTCCATCTGCTACTGTAGTTGCTCCCTCTTTACCAGAGGTCTTCCTTGCCACTTGCAATGGATCATGTGTTGAAGCCATGTTCCAGTCACCCATGCTCTGAGGAGTCTCCTCACTCTCCTGAACATCCAACATCTCGTACCCACTGAGTCCCCTGACAGTACTGGAAGAATCCTAAGTCCACAACATCCCAACAACTTGTATAGCCTCCCATGTCTGATACCAACCACTGCTGCTACATCTAAGGTCGCTCCCTCGGAATATAGAAGCACTTGTCCCCTCTGGAACACCACTCTATATCCCTCATCCTCTAGAGCTGATACTGAGACCAAGTTTACCTTCAGTTCTGGAACAAACAACACCTCGACCACCTCCAAAGAACCTCTTGACTTTAGTTGGAATTTGACGCATCCAACCCCCTTCACTGCATGCATGGTGCTAGCTCCACTTCTCACATGCAAGTCTGAGCCTCTCTCCGAAACACTAAGGAACATCGACCTCATCCCTGTCATATGGCGAGATGATCCACTGTCCACGATCCATGCCCCAATGTCCTCATACTCTGCAAAACTCCTGCTCGAGAGAAGAGAGACCAGAGAAAATTCCTTCTCGAATTTCTCAGCAAAATCATCGACCTCGTCTGATGTCGATGCTGCTACCTGTGTCTCCTTCTTGCTCTTCTTCTTGTTTGGACACTGGCTTGCATACTAAGTCACAACACATGGGGACACGAGACATAGAGGACACGAAAATACGAGTATTCGACACGGGCATTGCGACCTCCGGAAACAGGACACGGAGGACATGTTTATATATATATATATATATATATATATTTAAAAAAATTATATATATGATTTTTTTTTAAAATTACACATACCAAAATGAAATATAGACATAAAGATTCATATTTTGTTAGAAACTAGAAGATTTACATGATACAAAACATGTAACATCATACATTATAACATCATACATTGTAACATCAATGATGATCAAATGACAAAAACTGAACACATGAAATTAAAACCATAAGCTGCAGCATTCTCAATCTCATTAAGTCATCAAAATAAAAATGTATTACATTGTAGATAGATACTGAGTTAGAGTCACTGATACTATAGGTGGTAATGCCAATGACTAATACAAAATAGCCATAGGGTAGATACTAGAACCGTCGATGGAAGAATCTCATAGCTCATGAGTCATGACTGTCAGTAGTCCTCCATGTCATAATCATCAAGATTGGCATCACTACCACTGCTCTCTCCTCCATCATCCTCCTCCTCCTCTATATCCAATGAAATCTGTGCATTTGTTGATGTGGAGGATGACCCTTCAAGAGGATCACCGTCATCAAAAGTGACTGGCTCTAACACTAGTTCATTAAGATCCAAGTTGGATAATGCCAACTCAACACTGTTGTTCAAACCCATATCGTCAGGAAACACTTCCCACATCTTTGTCTTTCCCTTCAACCACTCTTCTTTCTGCCTGTATATAAGACACTTGACACGATGACAAAGAGAAGAGTTCAACATAAGAGTTTATACTTGAATGAAGGGTACATTTTTACTAGGGTTGTGACAAAAGAGTTCAACAATCAATGCCACCAACATAGAGGTACATAAAGGGTTTGGTTCTCTTGATTAAATGCCAGTTCCATACCCTCATACATGATAGAATCCAGTGGAAACATTGCAATCCTGCCAATCTTGAAATCCTGAAAACTGTTAAATCTATTGAATTTTGAATGGGACCTAAAATTCTACTTTCTCCATATGAAGTCCAATGAGGTTGGAACCACTCTCAAACATCCTGACACAATTAATGGTAATGCTTGCTTTAAGAATTTAACATTACCATTAATTACTAGGGTGGGTGAAATGGAGGGAATGGGCACCTCTTTAAATAGAATTAGCAAGGCAAAATAACCCTCAACTGCACACCAAAACACCTCACAACTCCAACTTGCACGAGAAAACATGAGTCCAAGTCCTTCTCTGTGTAGTAGGACACATGTCCTATTTTTGGGACACGCTGAGGGTAAGTGTCGAGCATGTTTTTAGAACGTGTCCCGTGATCAAGACACGTTCCATACACGTGTCCTCACGTATTGTGTCCAACACGTAGGATACGCGACACAAGGGGGGTTTGGACGTATCCTGTGACTTAGCTTACATAGTGGCCAATCTTATGACATGCACATCATTTCACTTTGCTCATGCCCTTCTTTCCATCTCCCCTACCCTTCTTTGCATGAAGAGAAATGATCTGAAAATAGAAGGCTGACTTGTTATGCTATGCAAGCACCCCTACTTCATTAAAATAAACTTTACAGGACCTTGCTTCATGTGTATAAATGTGCAATATAAACTTATGTGTTAAGTTCGTGCTTCTTCTTGTAAATGCTTATGTATGAGGAAATGTTCTTGTAATTGGTTAAATATGTACTTCAAATAAATACACAACAACAATACTTGCAGCAAATAAACCATCAAACGCACAACAAGCACAACATGATAAAGGAGTTCACCCCCCTCCGGGCTACATCTCCTTGAGCCTCCATAATGGACTTGGCTCTCAGGGATTAATTAGTCAAAAGTTATTTTACAAGCTGCTGCTCAACTCCAATGGAAAAACAAACTGCACCATTGAGATCGGAACACATAAAAACCCCAAAAATGACTAATACAACTCTGAAAACGGATCATGGCTCATCCGGGCATAACCTCTTCTACATGTGGCCATAAGCTTCTCTGAGCTTCTCTGTGGAAAAAACACCTGTAAAAGTCCTCAACAGCCTCTGAAACCTGTCCCAATGTGTTCAGAGCATATCAATTAGCCAAAAATGATTATTCAATCACAGAAAAAAAACATAGGCTCACCAAACCATGTCCTCCATCAAAGAGGGCAAAGTTCCGACTTCACAGAAACTTCTTGATTGAAAAACTTGCATGAAGAGTCTTCAAATGGCCGTGAAAATGGCACCAATGGATCCAACATGTCAAAAAACCCACAGCGGGCTTTTGCGGCTGTCGGCCAAGCGATGAAAGTTAAGGCCTCCTCATTTTCTCGCCGAGCTTTCTTTGAGGCCCGGCTCTACAAAACGCACTCGTGTGCATGAACTGGAACAAGCTCAAATCGCAGCGTTATAACACGGCACGGATGCAACGCACCAGCAGTTACAAACCCGTGGAAACGGTTAGGGTGCCTCCGACCCCCCTACCGCCTAAGCTCGGGCATATGCACATAAAACCTCGGGCTCGTCAAAAAGGTGCTAATAGTTATAACTGCCCCACATAACTGTTGTAACCATGTGGTAACGGTCCGTTGTGTTAACCATAACATAAACCGCGCATACACCATATATTATATGTTAAAACCGGGTTTTAACACACATACCCCGCGCATTAATAAAACAATGTTATAATAACCCCCGCGTGATATATATTAATATGTGGTTATAAAAACTATGGTTTAAATAAACCCGCACCACATAATATACACGGTCACATTTGTTGGCCATAGAACCGGGCTATCTATACACGGTCACATTTGTTGGCCATAGAACCGAGCTATCATTTAAAATATACCCCTGCGCGCAATGTATTAAAACATACGGGCATATGTTTTGTTATGGAACCATGGGTCGGGGCTTAAGCCCCGGCCCGCCCCCCTTTCCACGTGGGTGTATGGATTGTACGGACTGCCCAGTCAACACTTTTTTACCTGTTTGACTTTTCGAACAGATCGCTATATCTTTCGCTCCCGATGTCCGTTTGAGACGAAACAAATTGCGTTGGGTTCGTGACGACGAGGGCTACGCTCACATCCGATTTGAGGCAATTCAGAGAACGTCGATTTTTGGGCTAAAATTTGACCCCTGGTCCAGATTTTGATCAAGCAACATTCTACTCGTCTTCATCACCAATAGCCTGACTGCCTTGAAGAGCCTCCTCCCGAGTCTCCTCCTGAGAGAAGTCATCCCATAACCTTTCCAAATGAGGGAGTTTCTCCCGTGCTAAAACACCTCTCACAAATACCTCCCACTGCTTGGTGAAGCCATTCAAGGCTATCCTCACCAGCTCGGTCTCATCCACAGTCTCCCCAAATATCTGATCTGAGTGAACTCGGTGAGATATGTGACAACTGACTCTCCTTTGGCCATCTTTGTGTTTCTGAGTTTCTCCTTGAGCAACATCTTCCTGCTCTAGTTATCAGGCTGTAAAATTTAACTAGGGCCTTGTTGGCAGCCATATTAATCTCTATTTTTACAAGCTGCCTACACAGGATTTTTAAATTCTCGTCACTCGTCACAATATTTTTCATTAAACAACGCTTGTTACTCGTCGCTTTCTGCATACCTGCTTTTCAATTTCGTTTTCATACTCACAGCTGGAATTCATGTTTGATTTCATCAAAGGGTTAATGTTCATATGGTTTATCGTCGATTTGTCTTATTTTGTCATGAACATGGTTGTTTTCATGGTTATAAACCCTTGGTCTCGAACACACCTTGGTTACATGTGTATTAAACCACCACCCATTTAGCATTCGACTAATGTTAATGGGGTTTTGATTTATAAAATCTTTGATTCAATTGTTTATTTGACATATTGATTTTGGGATCAAATCGTGGATATGCATACGATTGCTTTCAATAGTTATGATCTTTGTGTGTACCATTATGCCGAGGTGTCATTCCAAGTACAACGTGGTGTTATGTTTTTGCATGGCCTCGATCTACACGACTTTTCTCACATGCATAACAATTAACACCCCTGCCTACCATTTTGAGTTGTCTTTGCATTTCGTTGGGGAAGCTCGGGGCAATGGCTCTGCGCTTGTTCTGTCAAACCCTACCATCGAATCCCATGTCGGTTCCTTGCTGTTAGCTATGGCTCCTGTAGTGAGAAATGAGCCTAACGGTGTCCAGACATTGTTATCGTTTGATAATGCCCGAGAAGACTTAGAAAGGAATGGCTGGCGTATCTTTGTTGAAAAGTTCGAGGGTTTTAATTTAACAGTCGCTCAAGAATTTGCGTTAACGTTCGATGGTTGCAGAGCTAAAATAGGAGACGTCCAACTTGAGTTAAATGAAGATTTTATTAGCCAAGCCACCGGTCTGCCAGCGGTGGGAAAAAAGTGGTTTAAAAACTCAAAGGTTGAAGAGGTTCCCTGGTCATTGTTGTTAACCTCAAGGAAGATTACCAGCTGCGACCGAGGTATGCCCGTTACAGCCCTAAAACCTAGATGGCACGATATGTTAGCTATTGTCAAACAGTTCGTTACCTATGAGGGGAGATATGGTTTGGTTTTCTTATATCACTTGTGGTTGCTCATGAGTTTTATCGATTTTCCCCTAAACATGCCCTATTTTCTCCTTCGAAGTTTATACAAAATGGCAAAGCATTTTAAAAGGCAGAAATCTGATTCTAGCTCATTCCACCATTGTTTGATCAAGATTATTATTGTTCATCAGTTGAAATTAAACGGTGATTGTTGGGATGCCTTCCTGTTAAGAAATGGTTTTGCTAGCAGTGAAATAGGACAGGTTGACAAGTCTGTCGTCACAGAAACCCTCGTCGATCCTACCATCCCTCCTCCTTCGCTCTTTCCCTGTGATCCTATTTCTAATGTGGAACCCTCGACCTATCCCGACACTACCCAGCCCGACACTCTACCAGATTCGTATGCCAAAGGTGGTGTTAAGTCTGTTAAAAAATCTGCAAAGAAAAAGTGTAAAGGCAATGTTGATATCAATTATAAAAGTAAAAAAGTCGCTTGTTGGGTTTCACGATGTGCCCGAAATAAACCTAAGCCCTGTGCGGACCAAAACACAATTGTGTTAAGCGAAGATTCTGATTCAGAGATTGAAAGATTTTTAACTGAAGAATATCCATATTCGTATGGACTTTTCTCTGGTAAACCCTATGATTATGTTACAAACCTTCCACCGTGTCTAAAAGACAATCCTGATTTCCCTGGAATCAAACTCAGTAGTGAACCTACGGGTCAAATGGAAAATTCCCCTACTGTTAATACTATCACTGCTAATACACAGTCTATTCAGCTGCAATGTAGCGAATGTCAGTCATGGCTCGATAGGTATTACAGAGACATGCCTTTACTTCAGTCTCAGATCAAATCCTTGGAAGACCAGGTGAATTTGCTAACGAAAGAGAATGGCAGACTACAATCCGTAGCCCAAACCAAAGATAAACGACAAAAAACCACAGGGTCTGTTGTTTTTAAGAATGTGGAAGCAACGACTGCCATTGCGAATTCAAAGATTGCTTGATTAAGTCGAATCCCTTAATCTGAGGTATGAATGTTTAAAAATAAGTTTAGGATGATTTTGTCTTTTTTTAATTAGGATACATGATTTGTTTCCACATATTACCTCTACTCTGTTTTGATTGATTCAATAAAATACGATTCTAGTTATAATTTTAACTAGCTACAGAATCGTGAGATTCTGTAGCTAGTTACTAGAATTCGAATTTCTTGTTTTTATAACCAAAAATGCATCTGAAATCTTTTATTTTTATGTGTTTACAGGAACCTATGATTTCTAAAGGAGATTTGAGCCACTGGTGGCATCTCTCAGCATGTTATTTTTTATGTTGTTTTAGAATAGGTTGTTAGTTTTGATATCAAGTAGAATCTGGGAGGTTGCATCCCCCACAATTTTTGGAACAAATTAGATGATATCCACAGGAAATGTTTTGATCCTATAACCTATATAAATGTATTGTTTTGTAAACTAAAGACGATCGCTGTCTGGGAGCAGAAACTATGGATTTATGATTGACAGACTTGAATGGAAGTTGATATTGGTACAACTTTAGCTTCGATATATCGTATTTTTATTCAAGTTTTGGTCATTTTGATTTGTAATTAAATTGTGACTACTTTAGATATCATGGTTTATTACAGATTGATGTGATGAAATTTATATGATGTCTGTGTTTTATGCCCCTTATATTACATACATTAATTACTCTGTTCAAATTTGAGATTAGAAGATTAATCTTCTTTATTCATTGAACATTTATATACAAATTTTCACAGTCGGATTTATCTCAGTGTGACCATTTGTGAAATCATAGAATTGTTGTCACTACTTCTTTTATATGTTCTGTCATTAGCATTCAATCACTGTTGCTTCATGTTTACGAGAAGCGTTTGTAAGATTTGAAGCGGTTTACCTTATCAAACAACGAAAATTGGATATTGTATGCAGGACAAATGGGAGATGCGATTACAGGTTAGTCCCCTCGTTTTATTTCATCAGTTTAATTAATATAGGAATTTCCCGTAGTCTAAATACATTGTATTGTTTGTTATCTTTGTTTCTCAATTAGACAGTTGCTATTTCATTTCTTGTTTATAAAAGTTATAAAAAATCAAAAAGACTGAATGATAGTTTTGCTGTCATAAATCAATCCATATTTGATTTTCGTAGCTTTAAATCAAAATTTGCATTCTGTAAATATTATACATATATTAGAGATATAATCATATGGATATATTGTACATATAATAAGTAGAACTACTATTTTATAAATATTAGTTAGTAAACTATAAGTATATTTTAGATTTGTATATAGTTTTTCAGCGAGTGTTTTTTTTCATTAAGTTAGTTTCTTTAGTTTTGTTTTTTCACTTTCTTAGGACTTAGATCGGCCAACGGAGCCACTAAACCCGTCGGAGTGGATTAATCCAAACAACTTGGGTTAAGTAGACAACCCCGGATCGGATCCACTCCTCCAGTTGACGAGCGGTCAATTTCGCCCGTCAACAAATGGCGCTAGAAAGAGGGCCTGAAAATTATTAATGGAACGAGGTGGTCATAAGACTCCTCCACCACCTACCCGCTAACCTATAGTGACTATAATTCATTCAAACGACAACATTGTTCCTCAAATAGCAACCACATCAAATGACGATCTACAGATCATAGTTGAACCAGTAATCCCAAATCCTACGGGTGGTGACATACAAGAGATTGTCCGCCAATCTCTCATAAGAACACACAGTGCCTTCGCCCATTTAAGACAACCAAACCGACCTTTGGACCAACCATTAGACTTCTCTGATATCAGAGAACAACTTGGAGGCACTGACCTTACTTTAAACCCTACAGATCCAATCCTCACTCCTGCAGCAGGAGGATCTGGTATTCCACCATCACCACCTCCTTCATCTCCTTCTTCTTCTGGAGAAGAGTCCTCTGACGAAGGCAGTTCCTCATCCCAGACTTCGACACCACCCACACCTATGGCCAACCAGAACAATCCCGCCAGACCCTGGCACGACCAAGATGCAATGGCCATACCTAGGCCTCAACATCCCTTACCCAAAAACCCGAAGAAATGGCTCCCTAAATTTGACCCGGATTCTAAAAAGATCGCTGAAGATCGCATAAAAAAGTTTATGTTAGCCATCAGACTCCATAGTCGAGCACGAAGACGTAGTCTGTAGATTGTTTCCCTACACCTTTGAGGGCAATGCCTCTACCTGGTACTTTTCCCAACAACCCCATACCATCGTGTCATGGGAGAAGTTTGAATCATGTTTTCTTGAGAAGTTCGGAGATGACAAATCCCCAGAAGTTTTAGTCATGGAGCTTTCTAGTTTAAGAATGAACCCCAAAGAGAAGATCAAAGACTTTAATCAAAGGTTCTTAACACTAAAGAACCGAATCCCTATGGATTCAATGTCTGCCGATAATCTTATCATAGCATATTATACGAAAGCCTTACATCAAAGCATAGCCATTTGGGTAAAGAGATCTAAGAAAGCCACATTGTTAGAAGCCTTCAAAGAGGCCAGTCAGATCGAGAAAGATATCCTCATCTTAAAATACACTACTAGCAACGAAATAGAGACTAGTTCATCTTCCAAAAAGAAAATCGAAATCCTCCCTAGACCTTCCCAAAACAAAGCACAACCTGAAAGCTCAGATTTAGAAAACTTACAGAAAGTCGTTCAAAAACTGTCCAATCAAGTTATAGATTTGAAAAAGACGGCTGAAGAAGCTTATTCGAGCAAAGGGCCTTACAAACCCCCGTTTAGGAAGCCTTTTCCCACCAACCAACCTAATTCAAATACTGAAGGCCTAAATCTAGAAAGCCTGCAATTCGCTATTCAAACGATTCTAGAAGCACAAGATAACTTGATGCCTCCTGAGATCCCTGAGGAAGTAGCTCAACAAGAGACAGTAGAAGAAGATGAATCCTCTCCGAACATTTTTGGACATTTCTCGGATAGTATTTTTCAAGCTAATTTCGAAACAGTATATCCTTACAATACTAGGAGTGAGACAACAAACAAGCCTTCTTCTGAAATCACTACGATTTTTCCCCCAAAACAGTCTAAATCAACTGAGACTAAACAAAATTATGTAAACCCAAGCTTAGATTATGATTTGGTTGAAGATCTAAAAAATTTAAGGGCTAATATTTATGTTTATGAATTATTAAAATTCCCTTTTCTTCTACAAAAAATGCTACAAAATATTGCAGAGAACAACAAAAATGACAATCCAAGCAGTAACAAAGGTTTTCAAAACAACCCCAAAGTTCCTTAGAAGGCCTCCGCCAAGACTACTTCTGATTCTCACGAGAAAAGAGACCTTCCTATAAATAATGTAACAAATGTAGATAAATTAGTTTTAGAGGTTGTGAGTAAAAAACAACAAGCTTCCACCATTAGTACTCACAGAAATGTCTCTCCATTTTTGTTAACTTTTGAAATCTTCAATAGGAACATGCACAATTGTATGGTAGATTCATGAGCATCATCTAACGTAATGCCATGGTCTGTGTGTCAGAAGATTAATGTTGAAGTTCAACCATCCACCTTGAAGATCATCCAGCTTGATCGAACTAGTGTTAAAGTTATAGGCGAATTGAGAAATGTACTTATTAGATTGTCGTCTAACCCTAAAGTTCATCAAGTGATTGATATTATTGTTGTAGATATTCCAGAAGTTTATGGTTTTTTTTAAGCAGAGACTGGTCAGAACAACTACACGACTATTTTGCGACGGATTGGTCCCACTTGTGGCTGCCCGAGAATGGAAAGCCCAACAGAATCAAGGTAAATCGTGAACGTTACCTAAAGTTCACAGTGACAGATTTAAATGATCCCAATGAGCCATTTACACCTTCTGCCGATTCACCTGAAATACAAGGGATGGATACCTTTTTCGGTAATTTCATGGCCGAAACTTCTGCTATCACTAACCCTGAACAACAGTCTAAAATTTTGACATATATGCAGCCGGTAGCTTCTACCCAATGGTCACATGCACCCGACAAAAATCAAATATGGTCTCTTTACTTTGACGGGTCAAAATCCAAGGAAGGAGCTGGTGCAGGCTGCGTGATTATTGATCCAGCAGGTAACAAAACCCTGATTGCGTGCAGGTTAGAGTTTGAATGTACAAACAACACATCAAAATATGAGGCTTTATTGCAAGGCCTCAGGAAAGCATTAGATATGAACGTTCAAAATTTGACTGTCTTTGGTGATTCAGAAATTGTGGTTAGACAGGGAAAAAATTCTATCCATTGTTTATCTCTGCACCTTAAAAGATACCAATCCGAGGTATGGAATTTGATGAATAAGTTTTATGCATTTAACATAAATTCTATTCCTAGATTGAATAATTCGGAAGCTGACTTGTTAGCTAATGTAGCTTCGAAACTTTTCCCTGCAGAAGGCTTATCTCCGAATGCATTCTTCGTCGAACTGTTGTTCAGACCATCCGTCCCCGACAACATCACAAATTGGAGAGTCTTCGATGACGATCAACAGATTATAAGTTTCCTACATATGGAAGAAACTTTCTAGGGCGCAGTAATCGACGAAGGTACTCATGACGAAAATCTTCGTGATTTTACGGTAATACTAGATCCAAGATCTCCTGAATCTTCATCAGACATGGTAAATTCTATCCCAAAATCTGTAGTTAGATTAAAAAAAATTTATGATCTTCACGACAAGTTCAAAAAATCAGTGAACTGTAAAATGAACAGTTCCTCTTTAACGCATGAAAAAGTAAACTTGGGAACTAAAGACAATCCACAGTGCATTAATTTAGGGGTAGGATGTTCTGAACAAGAAAAAACAACGTTTATTAAATTGTTTAAGGAATTCAAAGATGTTTTTGCTTGGACGTACGATGACCTAAAAACCTTTGATCCTAACATTATACAACACGTTATTCCTATGAAACCCCAAACCTTATTTTTTCAACAAAAGTTAAGGAAAATGCATCCAAAACTCGAACCAACTGTCAAGAAGGAATTAAATAAGCTCCTGAACGCTAAGATAATATTCCCAGTTAGGCACACGCAATGGGTCTCTGATCTTGTCCCTGCCCGGAAGAAGAGTGGTGAAATCCGACTATGTGTCGATTTCCGAAATCTTAATCGAGCATCTGATAAAGACAACTACCCTGTCCCACCCATGGAACAGATCCTTTAACAGGTATCTGGTTCTGAAAGATTATCCTTATTGGATGGTTTTTTAGGGTATAACCAAGTCCTGATGTCCCCTCCAGATCAACTTAAAACCACCTTCCGCACTTCATGGGGCACCTACGCTTATAGGAAGATGCCCTTTGGACTCATAAACGCTGGTGCCACTTTCCAGAGAGCGATGGACATCGCTTTCCGAGGCTTAATCAATCAATCTGTTGTAGTTTACCTGGATGACGTTACTATCTTCTCGAAAAACAAAGCTGATCATCTAGCTCATTTAAGATCCGTTCTACAACGATGTCGTAAGTACGACATTTCTTTGAATCCTAAAAAATCTATCTTCACAGTAGAACAAGGTAAGCTCTTAGGATTTATTGTATCAAGCGAAGGGATTATTATCGACTCTGAAATAACTCAAGTCATTTCGAAACTCCCTCCTCCCTCGTCAAAAAAGTCTATGCAATCTTTCTTAGGTCAGATAAACTTTGTCAGGAGATTCGTTCCCAGCTTTAAAAAAATGGTGAGGCCATTACAAAACCTAATAAAAAAGGACGTACAATACCATTGGGGACCTTTAGAAAACCAAACTTTTAATTCAATAAAAAATGCCATAATAAATGCTTCTTCTCTAATGAGCCCCGACTTTTCGCAAGACTTCACTCTCTACACATTCGCTTCTGACCGCTCTTATGCCGTTGTCCTAACTCAAAAGAACGTTGAAAACAATGAAGTCCCAATTGCCTTTATGAGCTCAGCCTTCAAAGGGGCAGAACTTAATTACCCAGCAGTAGATCAACAAGCCTATGTTGTTTTTAAAGCAATAAAACACTTCCGATCTTATCTTTTGAAATCTAGGACGAAAATCATTGTCCCTTACCCGACTGTCAGAAATCTGTTAGTACAGAAAGAACTAGGCGAAAAGAGGGCAAACTAGGTCACATCCTTGCAAGAATATGACATAGAAATAACCCCAGCACAAATAGTGAGAGGACAAGGGTTATGCAAGTTAGTCGTTGACTCAGCTGCAGGACAACAAGAGGAAATTGATATGTCAAATCCAGGACAACACTACCAAAATTTAATCTGTTGTGCACAAAACCTTGTTAGTCCCTAGTATAATGATATAAAATATTGTCTTGAACATGTGTCAGCTCCCCGTCACCTGGATCCCACAAAAAGAAGAGCGCTAAGATTAAAATCTGCTTCCTTTCAGTTGATTCATGGTATTCTGTTTCGTCAAAATTTTGATGGAGTACTAATGCGTTGTCTTGAGAAAGATGAAGCAGAAAAGGTCTTATTGGAATTGCACGCAGGAGAAGCTGGTGGGCATTTTGGTGGAGATACCACTGCCCATAAAGTATTAAGAGCAGGTTACTACTGGCCCACACTTTTTAAAGATGCTCATGCTTTGTGTCGCAAGTGTGTAATTTGTCAGAAAGCATCCAGACGGATACAAAAACCAACCTTCCCTCTGCAACCTGTTTCAATAGACTCCCATTTTCAGCAGTGGGGTCTAGATATTATAGGTCCAATTAATCCGCCATCCTCATAGAAGCATAAGTTTATCATAAAAACCACAGATTACTTCACCAGGTGGTCCGAAGCTGCCCCATTAAAAGCTGTAAATACTTGTCAGGTAATAGCTTTTTTGAATTCAAATATTATTACTCATTTTGGTATCTCTGACTGTCTGGTATTTGATAACGCTTCCTATTTTTTGTCTCTTGAGATGAGTGATTTCGCTCTAGAAAAATGAATTAAACTAAAATATTCTGCCAGCTATTACCCTCAAGGCAATGGATTGGCAGAATCAACTAATAAAAATCTGATCAAAATTATCAAGAGAATGGTCTCTGAAAACCATAAAAATTGGCATAATGCACGGTTAAACGCAATCTGGGCTGATAGAGTGATTCCAAAAACTGTTGTGGGTAACTCACCTTTCTTTCTCGTTTACAGCAGAGAAGCAATTCTGCCACCACATATTCTCCTTCCCTCTCTGTAGCTATCGCAAAAAATACAAGAAGAGGATTGTCCCCCTTTGGAGAATCGAATTAACGCTTTGTTAAAATTAGAAGAAGTGAGGGCTCAAGCGAAACAGAAATTGGATCAACATCAACTCGTTGTTAAAAGCTGGTTTGATTCCAATTTTGCCTCTGACAGAAATTTTGAGGTAGGTGACCTTGTCCTAAAATGGGACAAACCGCATGAGAGAAAATGAGAGCATACAAAGTTTCAGAACTTGTGGCTAGGACCATTCTTGATTGCTGAGAAATTGGGTCCCAGCTCCTTCCGATTACAGAATCTAGAGGGACAGCCAGACACCTATCCGGTGAATGGCCAAGCTCTAAAAAGGTATTTCACCTGATGACACTCCCATGTACACTGTGTAAATATTTTTGTTTTGCTTGCTTTTTGTTTTTCTTTGCTGTTTTGCTTTGATTCTTCCCTTATGCTTATCAGTTTTTATTTTCAGACAAACATACCTGCACCATGAACCGTTTCAGACAAAGAGAACATAAAAATTTCCACTCTGAAATAACTACTAAAGATTGTTAAAACATCAATTATGATATTTTTTTGAAGTTCGCGGCCATGTTAAAGAAAGCTTGTTGTTTGAAAAACATTTCTTGATTTCAATCTGTAACTGAAACTAGTCACGATCATCCATAAAAATTTCTTCTTACGCTGTCCCTGTTCCTTAAAAGAACAACTCAGAGATGTCTCCCCGCCATCGAAAGTCGGTTTATTAACAAACTATCTCTAGATCTTAATGAAGGACAGTTAAAAAATTTATTCAAGGTCTGTAATTATTAAAATATGTCCAAAATTCGGATTTCCAGCGTCACCCCGCTCTATTAAATATCTTTAAAACTAAATAAACTTTCAGAGAGTTGTGGGAAGTGCTTGTAAACCTGTCGGGATACTGAACAGGTCTGCTGGCAGCGGGTAAATGCATGCATGATGCCAAGATAACTTCGTCTGGGTACTGAACAGGCCCGCTGGCAGCGAAGCAATGTCAGGTATATGAAAATTCTCAGATATGGATTCTTTTGACCTTAAATGTCCTTCGTTTTGATCTGGAACGTCTTGGCATGATACAAATATCGGAGTGGGTTAAATGGCATCCCTGTTGAGGCTATGGACACCTGCTGGCAGCAACGGCTCTGTCAACAGTATTGAAGATTTTAACCTTAACATCGTGACTCTCTTTTGTCTAGATTGTTATCAGTTTTCGTCTTTTAAAATAACAAGCAATATGAAACTAGAATGTTTTATAATTGACAATGATGTTCAAACAGTTTCTTAGTTGTTTTCGATTTGAAGTATTTTCTGATTATCCTAATCTGGACTCGTTCGTTTGGCAGAGATAACTGCTTCTACCAGTGTGTTGCCATTGTTGGCAGCCATATTAATCTCTATTTTTACAAGCTGCCTACACAAGATTTTTAAATTCTCGTCACTCGTCATAATATTTTTCATTAAACAACGTTTGTTACTCGTCGCTTTCTGCGTACCTGCTTTTCGATTTCGTTTTCATACTCACAGCTGGAATTCATGTTTGATTTCATCAAAGGGTTAATGTTCATATGGTTTATCGTCGATTTGTCTTATTTTGTCATGAACATGGTTGTTTTCATGGTTATAACCCCTTGGTATTGAACACACCTTGGTTACATGTGTATTAAACCACCACCCATTTAGCATTCGACTAATGTTAATGGGGTTTTGATTTATAAAATCTTTGATTTATAAAATCTTTGATTTATAAAATCTTTGATTCAATTGTTTATTTGACATA
>SNQJ01S0157794.1:0-22092 GCA_010110895.2 Picea sitchensis
TATCCTCTTCAACTTATAAAAGGAGAGGAGCTCTCATGGAGAAGGGGTGCTTGAGCTTGTTAGCTTTGGTTGGCTTGGAATTATTAGCTTGGTTGGAGTGGCTTTGAGATTTGCTTTGTCAAGATAGATTGTGAATATCATCAAATCTATGCTCTCAGAATTCTTGGAGTGAAAGTGTGTGGGGAACGAAGGACAGTTAGAAGGGACCTTACGACATCAAGGCCACGGTTGTAATCTCTCTTTCACATTTAATATGATACAGTAATATGATTATTTCCTATAAAGCTTGTTATGTTTTATTGTATGATTCCTTGATCACATACATAGGTTTATGTTGAGTTTATGCTATTACTATCAATTTGGTTGGTTGTGTTCTTTTACAGGTTCATCATTGTATGAGCGTTGGAATGGAGCTAGGATGGAAATGGTGAGAGGAAGCGACATTTAAACGGTATGTCACTCATCCCTCTTTAGTTAGTAAATTCAATATCTAAAACTTAAGGAAAGCGTTATGTTCTGGTGTGTTTTGTTCTAGATCTAGGTGGATCTAGGGAGATCAGTTAGTGTCCGCACCTACCGATTTGTCCGATAACACCGACCAAAATCATAAATGCGTCGTTCTGAGGTATGCGTGGATTTCTATGTCCACAGTCGCACATCGGGCGCATGTACGTTTTTACGACATTTTTTTGACTGTCACACATGCGCACGCTTCCTTTGTATCCTTAGCGCATGCTGATTTTATAACCAATTGTATAGTTTTGCTCCCTTTGGAAATGTATTTTTGAATTTTTGGGTGAACTAATAGGTGTTTGGAGATGCTGGATTCCTGTAACGATTTGCGGATGAAATTTCAGTGATTCTCACAAAAATTCTTCGACCAATATTTGACATGGGGACGACTTTGAGGAGCGCAAATGTAATATTTTCTCTATTGGAAAAGTAATGGAAAAAAAAATACCCATCTAGAAGATACAACCATTTGTCTACAACATCTACATCTATATGAACTTCAAATATAGGAATATAAAAGTTTATCTGTACCTTGAAGGGGGCGATACCTCCTCTAGAGGAATATGTGTCACCTATAGGTAGTCGTCGAAGGATTTACGCAAAACTATCCATCATCTCATTCCTATGTTGTGTGAAGGATTCCTCGAGAAATAGTTTGAAATGATCTCCTATCCTGTCATATTTATTTTCTCCCACCATGGAAGGTCTCTTTGGCATGCAAGAAATCTTTTCCTCAAGAGAAAAAATCTCGAGACCCAACTCTTTGTACCTTGACCTCGTCGGGGACATGCACTAAGAGAAACAAGGAGCAAACTACTCTAATACCATTGATCTAGATTTTATAAGAAGAACAAAATGATTACAGATTTATATTATTAACATATATATAAAATGAAAAATAGAAAAGATACAATAAAACTTGGCTTCTATTCAAGAAAGAAATATGTTGAAACTGTAAAATGCAGACTAAAACAAGCTTGCTAGAATGGTGGCAACTTATCTATCAGAAGAGATGTGATGGTTGCGCTCACTCGCAAGACGATGAGTACAATGAGGCTCCAAAGGATTTTTTACATCAAACATGAATTCCAAAACCCTAGACATCTAAAAACCTAACCCTTGGTGATGAAGTGCCAAAAGTCACGTGGGCCCCATTGGGGTAAGTTGGGACATCAACTTTCCGTGGTCATAACTTTTGCATACGATATCCATTTTAGGTGCAAGATATCCCATTGGAAAGGTCTATGTGAGGAATACACATTATTCCATCACACTCTAACTTTTTTTGTAGTGTGACTATGGCAGGCCCAAAAAACGTTTTTAGGGCCTAAAAAAAACTCTGAAAGTTCAAGACCCGAAAAGCTAGAAAAAAAATGTCAAGATGAAAACTGAAACTGCTAAGATGAAATATGTATGTGAGTCAGTTGGAATAGGTGGGTGTTCAGGGATAAATTCGTGAGTGCGGACACAGACCAATCTCCACAGATCCACCCGGATCTGGAACAAACCGTGACAGAATACTACTCTTTCCCTAGTTTTAGAGTGTTGAATGGACAAGAGAGGAAGAATGATATACTTACTTGTAAATGCTCTCCTTATCTCTGCTGTTCCTCGCTCTGCTACGATGCTCTTGCGTCGTCCAATCACAACAACACAAACCAATCACAACAAAAGCATTAACTTTTTCAATAGTGTGACTATGGCGGTGTCTAAAACGCTTTAGGGCCTAAAAATGGCTCCGAAAGTTCAAGACCCTAAAACTAGGAAAAAAATGTCAAGATGAAAACTGAACTGCTAAGATGAAATATGTATGTGAGTCGGTTGGAATAGGTGAGAGGGTGTTCAGGATAAATTCGAGGCGGACACATTGCACTATCTCCACAGATCCAATTCGATCCGAACAACCGTGATGTATCACTCTGCTCTTCCCCTAGTTTTAGAGTGTTGAATGGACAAGAGAGGAAGAATGATATACTTATTTGTAAATGCTCTCCTTATCTCGGTTGTTCCTCGCTCCTCGCTGCTCTTATATTCAATCACAACAACAAACCAATCACAACAAAAGCATTAATATGTTCAAAACTCTAAACTATACATGTGGATCAAGGAATCATGTAATAAGATGACATCATCATCATGGGAAAGGGACATATTCATGTATTATATTGAATGAAAGAAAATGATACAACCTGCATTCCTGATGTCAGATCTCCTTTCAATGGTTTCTAGCTTTGACACACACATTTTCTCATCATGCATGAAGAACTTTTGTTACTTGTGATAACCTTGTGGCTTTCTCTGTTTGCTGCAGCATCAACCCTCCATACAATAGTTCACCATTCTCCAATATCTTACCTTGCTAATTTGCTACTTGTTCTTCCTATAACCCTTCCATGAATCATCCCTTCAATATATAGAAAAGGATTGTTTAGTTACTTGGATAGAATGTAATCCCAAGATATCGGAGATTCATTAATTTCGTAACTATTCAACTCAACTCATCCTTCTAGAAGATTCCTTCTAGAAGGATCGAACTTATCCGTTTTCTCCATTAAAAATCATTTCCGCACCCTTACCATTAACACAGTGCGTAAGGTCCAGTCAGACCTAATGCAGCCTCGCTGAAAACAACAGTACTTCCGCAAGGCAATATATATGTGCAGCCTGCGTACTACCTTCAAAAGAGTGATTTGAGGAACCGACAAGTGTAACTTTATTATTCATGAAAATGATCTTTAATGAAGCAGCCGATCTTCTATCACCATGTCATTATCATGTCATCATCTTGATAACCAAAAATGAGGATACCAGAATGCCCCCCAAAATCTGAAAGTGGAACCAGTGACAGTCAAAGACTTTTGTAAGTCGATGTGTGTCAAGAACCAAAAGCACATCTACTCGCGAGACCTCGTAAAACAACTCAGTCACACAGAGTATCATACATATATCAATTCTGAAGTAGGCATTCCCATACTGCATCATAGACTCCATGACGCCAGTAAACAAAATTCATGGCCACCAATCATAAACCATGGATCCATGTCATCATAGTCAATCATAGCAATGCCCACCTGAATACATTGTGGATCTGGGCGACAAATTTGTAATCAAGACGCATTATAGCCAATGAAACATACACAAGGATCTATGTGTCGCAAATAATACATACCCATCGCAACTGGATTATAATGATAATATCCGTGGTCTTCAATCCCATCACCCCAGTACCTAATCAATTCTCCATGATTACATGTGCTGAAGTCTAACATGGTAGAAACCACTCTGATTTCACCTGGCCATTGAAGTATACCGTTAATCGCTTTAGGAAATCACCATTAACAAGTTAATGACCCCCAAGGTACCTTATAGTACAATCACCAACCGGAATAAATGAGAGTTGGATGTCGAACATTCGATCTTAATCTTTCGACCGTGGATCAATACCGATGTAACCACTGCCGAACTTGACATTGAGTCATGCAAGCTTCAACGTACCAAAAGATTTCTAAGTCTTAATCCCTGATAATGTGGCCGATGTCGACGGAACAAGACTGCCAGAGGGCCTTGATGTATCCCCCATCAATGACACGTAACGAAAATGTAGTTTGAAAGTGAAACAGAGCATGACACAATTGGACTATGGAATAGGAAGGCCGCATTAATCTAATGAAGATACAACCGCATATGGTCGTAATTCAAAAGTGGTTTCAAAATGGACAACTCTTTGAATATATGGATGATGACGACCAATGATTTGGCAAGATTGACTCAAAGATCTATACACAAACCTTGTAATTAAATCGAATGAGAGACAAATGGATTCCCAAACCGACTTCCAAATGATGAATAAGGTGTCATGTTCAAGAGCCATAATTCTAATCGCCACTAACATAAAAACGAAATATATCCCCTTTCCAAAATTTTCCCCCAACATTTCAAGGGTACCTTTATTTTTAATGCAGAAGCTTGAAGAATAATCACATATGCTTGTTGATATAAGCTCATTCCTTCGACGAAGTCCCTCGAGTAGTTTTAACTCAAGGTTGAGTGGTTCGTCCCATCACTCTGGTCTCACAATGTTTGTTTAACGAACCAAAGATAGTAAACTGGTTTTTCAAGATTATAGAGTTAGGAAACACTCCGCAGAGAACTCTCTGCCTTTTTTTCGTGTGTGACAATAATCCAACGAGACCGAAAAGGGTTAACCATCGCCGAGGGATGCATAAGTTCAAATACTTTTAACGAGCGTGAAAATAGCAATATCGCCGGCAATCTTTTCACTAGGGAGTCGAAAAGGGCTTGGTAAAGTCAACCTGTGGGGTTCTCAGATAACCGATCAAGCCCGAAAGTGATAAAACAACGCACCACCTCGCCTCTAGGTTTTGACAAGTGTTAGAACTGTAAATACACCTGAGGTTTTCAACCAAACCATAAAAACTCATAACTCCACACCGTAAATGCAAAAATTTTGGATCCATAACCGCCCGCGGAAGTTGGCCGGCCAATCATTTACTCATTCCATTAGCAATTAGGTTAAAATTAGGCAATATAATGAACAAATAATGAAAACCCACTTTTTGAAAAGTAAAAGTAAATATATTCAAGTTACCGCTCATTCGCTAGGGGCATGATTGCCCGTGCAAAATAAGCTAGGTTCTCGAGTAATTACCACTAGCTACCACAAATAAGCCAACATAAGGTAGTGAAAACTCCGACATCCCATTGAATCAAACACAATGTAATCGTAAGGGTAAAACCAAATATCGTCAAACTAAAGCTTAAAAAATAATCACACACACACACTCAAGATGATACATAAAATACAAGTACACATGCACAAATGACTCATGCATAATATTTCTTCAAGTATAACCCATTCGGTTCACTCAAAGGTATCCCATCATAATCTATCACCATATGCCCCTTTGGCCAAACTTTGTTAACAATATACAAGGCCCCTCACATTGGTTCAAATTTGCCAGCCCCTAAGACGCCTTTGTCTTGTTCATATAAAAGAACAAGGTCTCCTCTCGAAAAGACACCTAGGTTTAACATGCTTGTCAATCGCGGCCTTAACTCATTTTTTCTCGGGTTTCGATACTAAGGTAGTATCACTCGCTGGGTTTCGGGTTCTAATCGCATAAGATACAATTGATGTTCTTCCTCAGCAGAAGTTTTTGGTAGAAGTTCTACGGCTAATTTTAAAGATGGAATTTCGTGATTCTATGGGTAGAATGGCTTCCATACCATATACCAAATGAAAAGGTGCAAATCCCGCGGCAGACTTAACTGATGTCCGAACTCACAATGCCGAAAAATAATATCGCAGCCGGTTTTATGGATTCCTATCATCCGCTTAATCATAGTGATGAGAACTTGTTAATGGCTTCAACTTGGCCATTAGACCGTGGATAATAAGGCGTTGAGCTATCATGGCTAAGGCCCAACTTCTCCGTCAATCAGACATCATGTTATTTCTCGAAATGACTACCGCGGTGACGATAGTCCGAGGAACACCAAAGCGAAGTAATGACATGGTTAAAGAGAAAGTGCTGCAGTCCTCCCAAGATATCAAACGCAGACGCCGCCCATTTCAGAAAATAATCAACAGCTACGATAAAATATCCATGCCCCTACCGAAAGTGAGGGTGACAGTCATGAAGTCAATGCCCCATTTATTTAATAGACCTACCAGACTGGCTGTGGGATGAATCGGGAGTGTGGTGTGACCGAATATTTTGATTATAGGCATGGCACGCATGACACTTCTTTGGAAATTCCGTGATGCAATCTTTAAATAACGGCCTGTGCATTCCGCATCTAAGAAATTTCGAAAGCAAGA
Source organism: Picea sitchensis (assembly GCA_010110895.2). Lineage (NCBI taxonomy): Eukaryota > Viridiplantae > Streptophyta > Pinopsida > Pinales > Pinaceae > Picea > Picea sitchensis. Next base: position 6,356 of record SNQJ01S0157794.1, read on the forward strand.
GTATACCCGCATATGACCGCCACATGCCCTTCGAAAGGGCAATCATCTGAAAGCTCTCTACCGCCAAAGGTCAAGCAACGTCGAAACATCGAATCAACACCCCGACGATAAATAGTATCGCCGAGAATAATATAACTACGTGCTTGATAACGAATACGACGCTGCTTCAAGATCGACAACTCCTACGGAAAGTTTGAGTTTGGAGGATGATGACATTCCATACCAAATATCATTGGTATCACTGAGGAAAAGGGACTCGTCGGGTAACAAATCCACTGCTACGCTTTCCGCTAAAGGTGGGGAAAGTCACAAATCAACTCAAGAAAACTAGAGACTCTTCGATGTATTCCCATCAAACTCCAAATCGAACTCGAGAATAACCATCCATTTGGATTATTTGCCCCCAAGCAATTGACGAGACAAGATATGTTGCATGGGGTTACAAAGTGAAATCACAGTAGTTTTTCCGGCAAGAATGTAGTGACGAAAAATTTTGAACTGCCTGAACAAAGGTTCGTATTTCAACATGTTGGTATTTAACTGCAGGGAAGTCAAACTTCACTCGTAATAGATAACATTCGTTCATCATGGGCATCATCCTCCTAATCCAGAACCATACCAATGGTATACCCTGACCGCCAAATAAAGAAAGTAGTCTCTACCGTAATCCGGAGGAAAAGAAGAGGAGCTTGGGTAAGGACAACTTCATGCTTCAAAGGCATCATTGGCATCTTTATCCCGCACAAACTCAACCTTCTTCTTCAACAGACGCAGGAAACCGCGAAAGTAATCTCTGCATAATTCGGGATGAATCTACTAAGAAAGTTTTGGTTTTCCGCAAAACTTTGTAAATCAAGCAGCGGAAGGAGGAGGAGATTAAGGATCGCCTCAACATTCAAAGGATCCACCATGATCCAATGTCGGAAACAATAAAACTAGCGAGACGCCGATTCTACGCGAAAATACACATTTGTGGATTCAATCAATGCGTAGAATCGCAACCAATCCAAAATGGCTCTGAGATGTATAGGATGATCAACCCGACGTAAAGAATGAGCATGCAAATCGTCCAAATAAGGTTGAACGATATGCTTGATATCGCGGAAAGTTTAGGACATGGCTCATTTGAATGTAGCACCTACAAGCCTTCTTAATCGAAAGGAAGTTTCCCAGAGGCAAAAGTACCCCAAGGAAAAATGAAAGCAGCTTTGTGTTGGTCCTCAGGAGCGAATGTTGATCCGATTATAGCCGAAAATCCATCCATAAGAGAAAAGATTTCAATTTGCTATCGCCATCGACAACTGAACATCGACGGTATATCGGAAAATTGTCCTGAATAAGCTTTGTTAATATCCTATAATCCACACAAACGCCAATACTAACAATCTTTTTGTATCGATCAGACACAGGGATTTGAAACCCACTGCCAAGGGCCACCTGGCAAATAAAACCGTTTAATTTTTCAACCTCAAGCTTGATGGCTATTGTTACGTGGATGAACAGTATTGACCGGGTCGAATCCGTTTGGTCCTGTGGTGCTGTCTTGATTTCATGTCCACAATCGAGGGTCAATACCGGTGACTAACCATGCAAAAAATATCACCAAATCTTAAACAACGACGCAAGCAAAGTGATTTCGGGCCGGTGAACACTTAGGGCCACAATATGAACATTCTCACGCATCCCTGCAAAGTTTTGCACGGAAATATCGATGGGTATCGTGAGGGTGAAATGTTACCAAGTTCCCTTCAGCGAACACAACTCGTATAGATCCAGGAACGGTAGTAACAACAAGAATCTGGCCGACGGAGTCGAAAAGCCGTTGGTAATTCCCTTCAAGAGTCCGCCATTCAGAACAATATGGAACTTTATTTCCATCGTCTCCATAAGGCAGCTCATCCAAGACGCCGCATATGATCATCCTCGCCTGGCTGGAAAGACAATAATGGGGTGCGATCGTGGAGACAACTCCTAAGAAGAAGAAGTGGTAAGGGTTGCCGACTGAATAGCTTGGTAATCGGACTCAACCGGACTTAACGAAATAACATCGTCGAAACGAACATGATCTCCGTGATCAGGGACTATCCATGGGTCATCGCATGTGGACGCTCGGGCGGCGACACCCAGAGAAATCAAGGTGTTAATGGATGCAACCGACGAAGTTAGAATATTATGGTGGAGGTACAGTGCAACCCATTAACGATGAATCTTTAAAAAGACCGACGCCAACATTCATAACCCCGAGGTGTTTGGTAATGAACGTACGTTTCCCGTGCGATTATCGGCATTGAAGAAAGCAAGTTGATCAACTGTGACTATTTTGCCTTGGTGAGGAAAACGTCGAACACGAAACAAGGTGGATACCCACGCGACGCATAGAATCGACCCAACTTCACCGAAGTAGAAGATTATAATCGAGGGGAGTATCAAAAATTCCATTTCTATTCGATCTTCATTCTTCAAGAGTGCGACTCCGCAACGACGCAAAACACCTCATGGGTTTAAAACCGAACCATTGAAGGCTCGCAGCGTTTTGTGACTCCTATGAAGGTGGAGAGCCAACTTTCCAAAGAAGGAAAGACATGACAATGTGGAGGCACCTTCATCGTCAACCGTCCGACAACGCTTTTGCCGGCAACAACAACTTGTATTTGAAATGTCGCTACGGTAACCTCTGATATGCTCCTGCTAAATCAAAGACGATAAATTTCATCTAGTAGGGATCGATTCCACCTATGGTTGGTGGCCCTTCGGCCGTGCGTGACAGGATCAAGGACCCTCGAAGCGCATTATCAGCCGAAGGTGCTTGGGCCGCATCTTCTACAATGTCGTAGTTCCGAGTCGCGACGCATGAGGGATTGAATGTCGACTTCAACGCACACCTTTGTAAGGGTCGCATAACTGCATCGGGTTGCTCTACTTCGAGATGAAGAGGACCAAAGAGTAGATGGATCTCGTACGTTGAAACCAAATCGAGGTGTGCTGTCAACCTCTTTGGAAGAAGAATAACAGTCTCTTTGGCCGGTAGCAAGTGAAACGGTTCTTTGAATCACCAGTACACACTAAAACATAAGATTGATTGGATGTAATCCGCATGTATTGGTCGTGGATGTTCAACTAAGCCCGTTGTTGAGACTCCGAAGGGTTGAGACAAGACCACTGAGTAGAAGATTTCGTGTGGATTAGTTGAACTTATGAACTTGACGCCTCATTAACCTTGTGTAGTGACTACCATTACAATATGTTGGGTAAGGATAGCGTATTTGCTTTATCTCGGCCATTAACAGGAGGAAATTTATTTGTTCATTTTGATTGTTGTTTTTACTCTCCTTATTCTTGGCTCTCCCCTTCTTGGATTTATCTCTTACCGTAGGTGTGGATTGAACCACAAGCTCACTTCAAGGTAGGTTTCCAACGGCTGAGTGAGCAAGACCTGAAAATTCAACATTAGAAGGATTGGTTTTGGGGTTACAGAGACACGTAATGTGAATGGGCTTGAGTGGCACCAATCACACCATCAGCTGCTCCAGCTGCTTCGCATGCGGCTGGAGCAGTAGAAGTGCTGGTAGTTCCAGGACGAGGTAAATCACGAAGTAAGTCATATAAAGTGCCCGCTTGAGAATAGACAAGATCTAAAACATCGAAAGCCCGGGAATTTATAGCCCCGCTTCGTAAATAATCGCCTAGCGGGTTCTTTTCCAATTTTGTTTACAATGATTTTGTGCTCATCTTACCAAGAATCGATCGGGAAGCTCACAAGCTTAATAAGACGCTCCCACTTGGCACTCAAGCGGATGTGATCGTAAATATGAGTGCGCCGGAAATTTGTTTAAAGGAGGTTAAACCACCCCCGACCGTAAATCTTAACCGGCAAATCGGTAATGTTGAGAAAGGCTACATACATGGCAAGAGGTTGAACTGAAAAGAATCCTCGCTGGTAATCAATGTACCATCTTCGCAAAGCAGTAAAGACCGTATAGCGCGTTGAAAAGACGTAATTCATCGAGTCGCCCATCAATGAGTTAGACGAACAACAAAGATGGAAAGTCATGACATTATTATTAGGGTCCTCTCCCGCATCGAATTTAGGGATGTCCTATGGAAGCTTGGTTGGAATAACATGCCATCGGGGAGAGTGACGAATAGGATCATTCGTGGACGATAAATCCGGGTAAATCCAGAAAGGGTAAGAAAAGGTAATTGCCGATTCACCCGAGGGTACTGGTGACTTTGAGGAGAGCCCTATCGGTAAACCGTTAAGTGCATATGCGCTTGCCCCCGCGAGAAGATCTCGGTTGCCCCGATGGTGGCGCATTAGGTAGTAACCCCGCACGCGACCTTGAGTTTGAGCAAAGACCTGAGGTTGAGAATTCCAAATGTGAACCCTTCTAAATAGGATTATTAGTCACCGATACTAAGCAATTTTGGTAGGGGACAAATCCTGCGGCTCCCCGTGATTCGAAAGGTCTTTGCGTGGTTGAGTCCAATACGGCCAGTCGAGGAATATTCTCACCTAAAGGTGAATTTGGTCCCCCATTAAAGGGATATTTCAATCTGAATTGAGTGCCGCCAACCGAGGTTGTGTAGTCACCATGGTTTGTCCGGGAAAAGGAAATGTACCACTCTGTCCACCAATGTGGAATTGACATTAGGGTAACGGGCGTAAAGTACCACTAGGGATTTCAATAAATGCCGTACTGAAACCGAGGTAGAGCTCTGATGAAACCAGAATGGGATGCCTGTGAAACCGAGGGACCACCAAGGAACCAAGCAGAGTTTAGAGGTGTTGAATGTAGAACATTCAACGCAGGATTCAAAACTTGGTAACCAGGGGTAAAATTGGATTAGTTACCCGGTCCTCTCTGGTATTTATCGCGAGTGGTTGCCGGTATCCGGGTTTGAACATTGGTAGTGTTCGCAAGATGAGCTATCTCAGGAGGTAAAACAAAACGATAAGTAGTGGTATCGGGTAATTTTTGATTCCCAAACCGGAGACTCAGGAGATTCAGGACCAGCAAACAAAACTCGAGCAAAATTCTCCGACCGCTGTGGATCGGTCATGCTCCACCGTGAGAAGGCCCAAAGAATCAGCTCCTCGTGAGGTGGAAGATCGCCACTAGAAAGATAAAATCGCCCTTCGTGGTCTTTCACCACGACGAATGCCGTAATCCTCTATAGTATTATCAATTCTAGGATTTTCGAGAAGTACCGCTTCAATTCGAGGTGGTGTAAAAACTTCTTGGACGTCACTGATGTCCACGTGATAAAGGAACAAGAGGGATGTCACCCGGACGAAGAGAGCCCTCAAGGGTACCCTCAGGTGTAGCTGTATGCAAAGGCTGTGAAGCTTCCGGATGTTCCAGAGACAAACCTTGCATCCCACGTGAACGTCGCGGGGAGCAATCAGGGCAATTATCCAACTCCCCAACGTGGAAATCCTATAGTCAACTATGAGAATCAAAACAAAGACACTCTAGTGGTAAAGAAAAATCTAGAAGCAATCACCAAGCAAACAATACCTCTAATTCGGGTCACCAGTTGGTGATGAAATCCAACATCGCAATGAAGAGAAGGGCGGCTATTATTGTGGAAAAAGCCACGCTGACGAATTTGCTTACCAGACTCCTAATGCCTATGGTAAGCTCTAATGCAGTAATTGTGGATTTCACCTCCAAGGAGCCCTCGAAAGTGATCAATAACGCCGATTCCGTGCATCGCGGAAGACTTTCCCCTTCACACACCGGGTAAGTACCTAGAGAAAAGGCCACTAAGGATACCACGTAATACGCGACTCCGGGAAACAGTCGTCGATCCGATCCACACGCAAGGGTAGTATCGAGTCCGAAATCAACTCAAAGGCTTCCACGCAGTAATTGTGGATTTACCCCGTGAGTGACTCGGCCAGAATAATGCGTAGTAAGTAATCTCATTAATCGATGTCAACAGCAAGTTAGTATCTCCTCGCCAACACCAATGCATCAATGTTTGACCCCGTTAGAAGGGCTTCCCGACAATATGGCCAATGGAATTTTACACTCTATTCTCAAGATACTAATGTGAGTTTCTGAGCTTGCAGAGTAAGCCACTTCCTACCCAAAGCACTAGCCTAGTTATATAAGTTGGTGTAAAAGAGCCCTAGAAAAGAGTTACATAGGATCAATTTTATTATTACGCAGATTTTAATGGCTGTTATTTAATCAAAGGTAACGAAAGTGAAAACTCGATGACGATGATCAATCTAATCAATGCAAGGACATGAAGAAATGTAATCTTTTCGTTAAATGAATCCTAACTATGGGAGAGAAGACGATTTCCAATTCCAAAACACTACAATGTATATGCAATTTCTCAATTTCCTTTAAATCAATGCAAATAATCAACTATCAATGAAACTTTCCTAAATATCCTTTTCAAAACTTCTAATCTCTTAAGTTCTACAATTTGATTTTCAAAGTTTGCAACAAAAGCAAAAGCACAAGACTTGAGTAAGAAAACAAAAGTTCACTTTCCAAGCAGAACTTTCGACAACAAAAGAAAAAAGAAAATCAAATCATTAATACCACAATCAATGAAACCCCAAATAAAACTTTCTTCAATGATAGTAAAAACACAAAACAAACCAAGGAGCCTTTTAACGAAAATTGTTCTTTACAACAACAAATCAAGAAACACCAAAATCCCACTTCAATCAATCAATCGACCTTTAACCAATGTGACATGATCAACTCCAGAATCAGCAGAAGAAAAATGCAAACAAAATGCAAGAACGAAGTCAAGGAAATCAAAGCAATAACAAGCTCAAAACCCTAGATTAGATCTAGAGGCGAAATTGGGCAAATGTAGCGCAAACCAATGAAATGATAGGTCAAAGAGACCTGAATCAACCCTACTGAGATACTGGACAAACCAAAACTTGAAATCAAACACTTTTCAAAAACTTTCTTCCGTTGTGAGAGCCTTGGACACAAAGGCGGACCTATATTTCCGCAGCCTAATAGTGCGCATCAGCGTACGCTACCACCGGACTATATATAATGCTAGAAGTGCTGGAACATTGCATCTCTTCCGCAGAATCACAATGGGTACAAGTATGGAAAACCTTCTGGAAAATATGCAAAAAATTTTCAAAATCAGGTACAATCCAAAATGGATGAGTAACTTAGAAGGTGTCTCAGGGTATCCTTGAGACTCAGAGGTTTACAAATCGGAAGAAAAAGGCAAGAGGAGAAAAGGGCCACAAAGAATCAAGAAAACCAAAAATAACCAAGGGAACATCCCCAGCAGAGTCGCCAATTTGTTCTGTGTGGATAAATTCGGGTGGAGCGGACACGACCAATCTCCACGATCCAATCTGACTGAACAAACCAGCGATGCATACTCTTTCCTGGGAGCAATGGAAATGGACAAGAGGAGGAAGAATGATACTCTACTGTAAATGCCTCCAGCCATGTTCCTCGGGTCACGACAAGTACCTAGCGCGTCATTCCAATCACGCTGCACAACAAACCAATCACAACAAAAAGCATTAATATGTTCAAAAAACTCTAAACTATACATTACGTGATCGAGGAATCATGCAATAAGATGACATCATCAATATGGGAAAGGGACATATTCCATGTATTATATTGAATGAAAGAAAAATGATACAACCCGAGCCTGACAAAGTTCTAGGATCTCCTTTCAATGGTGGCTTCTAGCTTACCACACACACATATTTAATTCTTCATGTATTTGAAGAAGAATTTCCAATTACTTCAAAGGATAACCTATATCGCCTCTCATTATTGCGATCAATTCTCCATACAATAATTAACCAATTCTTCAATATCTTACTTTTGCTAATTTGCTACTTGTTCTTGTTAACCCTTTCCATAAATCATCCCTTCAATATATAGGAAAGGATTTAGTTATTTGGATAATGTAATCCCAAGATATCTGAGATTCATTAATTTCGTAACCATTCGAACTTCAACTCATCTTTCTAGAAGATTTCTTCTAGAAGGATTGAGAACTTATCCGCTCTTAAGAATCCTTTCCAAGACTCTAATCTTTAACACAAGCAAGCGGAAGGTCCGCAAATGTGACCAATGCGTACCGCTAAAACAAAGTACTCCTCGCAAGGCAATATATGTGCAGCCTGCGTACTGCCTCCAAAAGAGTGATTTTGAGAAACTGACAAGTGTAACTTTCTTCATGAAAATGATCTTAATGAAGAGTCAGATCTTCTATCACCATGTCATTATCATGTCATCATCTTGATAACCAAAAATGAGGATAACAGTGGGTGGCCATTGATATCCACCTGGATCATGGTTCAATATAATACAACAGGGGTTATTATAATTTTTGTAGACTTAAAAAGGTTGAATGATGCCTGCTTGCAAGACCTGTTCCTAACCCCCTTTATAGATGAAGTATTGTAAAATGTAGGAGGACATGAGGCCTACTCGTTCACCGATGGATTTTCAGGATACCATCAGATAAATATTACACCAGAAGATAGACATAAGATGACATTTGCGACAAAATGAGGAAGCTACCAACACACAGTGATGTCATTTGGGTGAAAGAATGCACCTTCTATGTTTTTTACAGTAGTTGTTGCATCATTTAAGGATTTTATTCATCAATTTATAGAGGTGTACCTAGATTATTGGAATGTATTTAGCCTATTGAAATACCACATAGAAACTCTAAGTTTGATTCTTGATATATGTAGACAATATCAAACTTCATTAAATTTGAAGAAATGTAATTTTCGCGCACCATTTGGGATACTATTAGGTCATGTGGTATGCAAGAAAGGTTTTTCAGTGGATCTAGCCAAGATAGAAGTAATTGCTAATTTTCCACCACCTAAATCAGTGTAATAGTTGAGAACAATGTTGGGTCATATAGGTTACTATAGGAAATTTATTAAAGGTTATGCACAAATTACAACCCTAATGGAGAAGTTATTGAAGAAAGAAGCTAAGTTTCAGTGGAATGAAGACTGTCAGAAGGGCCTAGACGTATTGAAACAAAATTTAGTAACTGCACTCATTCTTGTATTCATGTATTGAAAGAAAGAGTTTCACATCCATGTAGACGCATCATCGATACCACTCAATGCATTGTTAGCCTAGCTTGGAGATGACGAATTAGATCATCTGAATGCTTTTGCTAGCAAGAAGTTTCCAAATGCTGAGAAGAATTACACGACGACTAAAAGGGAAGGATTGGAAATGGTTTATGGTTTGTAGAAGTTCAGACATTAATTTTTGGGATCCCACTTCAATATGTATACAAATCATTCTATGCTCAGATATCTAGTGAACAAGCCAGTGTTGGGGGGGAGAATCTATAGATGGTTATTGTTGTTCCATGAGTATTATTTCAAAGTTATTATGAAGATAGGAAAAATAAATGTAGGACTATACCATTTGTCATATATACTGACATGGGAAGACACAAGGAACCTAAACGATAAATTACCATATGCACATCTATTTTCAGACAGAATTGTAGACGATCATTTTGGAGAAATTGTCCAATACTTGAACACATGAGTGGCTCCATCCGATATGACTGTAGAACAAAAGAAAAAACTAGTGGTTAAAGAAGCCAATTATCATTTGATCACATTAATCTTATATAAGTTACGCATTGATGGGATACTGCGATGATGTGTGCTAGAACATGAAAGACCCGTGATATTAGCAGAGGCACACAACAGAACTATAGGATGACATTATGCAATAAAGAATAAAACACAAAAGATATTATTCATATGGATTTGGTGGCTTACCCTCCATAAGGATGCGAATAAATATTTCCAGAAATGCGACATTTTCCAGAGAGTAGGAATACCATCGCAAAGGGACGAGATTCCCTTGAATCTGCAAGTTACCCTACAAGATTTTGACAAATGGGAGGTGGATTTTGTAGGGTTGATTAACCCACTAGAGAGGAAAACATGATCTAGGTATAGAATTATCGTGACCGAATACTTGACAATATGGGAATAAACCAAACTAATCACTGATTGCAGTGCGGAGACAAGTACATGGTTCTTGTTTGAGAACATAGTTACAAGGTTTGAGTTTCCTAAATTAATTATGAGTGACCAGAGGACTCACTTATTGAACAAGACAATCACAACATTAACATAAGAGTTCTGGATATAACATCGAAAGAGAACTCCATATCGCCCAAAATAAAATGGAATTGTGGAGGCCTTCAACAAGATACTGGAGAATGCATTGACCAAGGTGTGAAACGTAGGGAGAGATGAATGAGATTTAAGGATCCTTGAAATTATTTGGGCTTACAGAAATACATGCAAGAATTTGACAAGATAAACACCCTTTAGATTAACATATGGTCAAGAAGAATTCATTCCCATGGAGTTTCTTGTACCATATCTGTGCATTATTGTGATGACAGACCTCGCAGATTCCATCGCAGTAGAATAAAGACTATCACAGTTACTAGTGCTAGAGGAAGATTGGTTTATCATCAGATTCTAGCAGAAAGTATAGAAAGCACGAGAAAAGGTATGAAACAGTTGACATATCAAGAAGAATAAGTTCCAAACAAGAGATCTAGTATTTATCTACTATAGTAAGTTCTTACAACACCCAGAAAATTTCAAGATGCACTAGCTAGGGCCAAGATGATTAGATACGTAACTAACATAGATGTTGTTCAGTTAGAGAATTTGGATGGCCAAGTCGTGGAAGGCCTAGTGAATGAGAGATAACTAAACTGTATAGGGATAGTCATCCTTCCATGCACTAGAGAAGTTGCGTAGGTTAAATATGTATCATAGTGTGCTATAGGAAGAAAAGACATAAAAATAAAGAAAAAGTAGGAAAAATAAATAAATGAGTTAAGGGAAGAGGTTGGAAGTTGATGAAAAGAAGTTTAGTCAGTAAAAAGGAAAATAGGAACCCAACACAGATGAGAGAAAATTCAGTAGAAGGGTGCACAACTAAAGAAAAAAAAAGTGTGTAGAAGTAAGATATCACATAGAGATATGAGACTACACATATGACACTAAGAGAATTTAACGCAATCCATGAAAGGATGTGAAATAAAGAGTTATCATGACAGAGATATAGTGGTGCCTCGTAACATTAAATGTAGAAGATCTTGAAATAAAACAAATAATTTATTGAATATACAGAGTTATGAAGCAGTAAAAGAAGGTAATAAATGAAAACCATTATTGGATTAGACATAGAGTTTAGGAGCGGAGGGAAACTACAAATAGAAACATAATATAAAAGTATGAAAAGGAAAATAAAGGAATATTGTTGTTCGTAAAATATTATATAGAAAGTCGAATATTATACAATCGAAGAGCCAAAGTTACAGAACCAAAGACCAGAACTGGTTGGAATTTGAGGCTAGCATTGTAGAGGAAGATGAGACCCAAAGGAAACAACAACCTCAGCCTCAGTACCAAAGAAACCTCACAACCAAGATACAATGATGTTGGTAGTTGAAGAAACACAGGAAGAACCGTCCTCAACTCAACGATTTCCCAGGGATTATATCCCGCCGAGAAAGCCATCAATGGAACAATTCCACTTATAGAAGAAGGCAAGGTACCCATTAGTTGAGCCATTGATTCCATAAGGATTCATAGTAGAAAGTGATATGTTAGGTATGATACCAGCTCTGAAATACATTGATCCTGATATCACCGAAAAAAATAAGTTTCCAAATCTCATACCTTGTAAGTTTATGATGAAATCCATTAGTTTTAAGACCCACATGATCATCATAGAACCACAAGTGTTGGCTACGGGGTTGCAGAAAGTAGGTCTTATAAACCTATTCAACATACCTCATTTTGGATAGAGCCAGGAGATCAACACGTGCGTAAAAATGTTGTTAAGTTGTGTGCATGGAGGATACATGTGGCTTGATAGACCGATATCCATTGATACAGATTTAATAGTGTGCATTACAAGACTTTTTTCACAGGGGTAGGACCCTGCATCCTTGTTTTCTAATAAGAAGAATGAGAAATCTCTAGCCGAGAGAATGAAAGAAAAATTTGATACATTCTTTGGATAGTGTGGTCTAGATGTCGCTAGCATATGCAACTTGACGTAAGTTTTGTGACGCAATTCATAGCCTCTAAGGTATTAAGGAAATGCAAAAATATCAAGTGCCAACAATGGTTATAGCCATCACAGAATGATGTGTAAAGGGTGTCTAATTGAAATGGGAATCATTTTTGTTGAACCAATTCTTTATTGACTACGACGAAGCACAAGACAAGGGGAAAAATTTCACTACTCATGGTTATTGATCCTAATTGCCCTATCATCCTGGAGAGTGTCGGATGACAGTTGGTTTTTGGACATCAAGGAGAAGCCTTACTTAGCCACCCACTATCAAAAACTTTGGTACACCACACATAAGGCGCGCTAGATGGACACTCATGTTGCATTCTACATATACAAGGAAATTATCAGAGACAACAAAGAGAAGACCCCACACATTCTACCATAGGTGGTTGAGGCATAGAAGGCAGTGGCACATTTTGAAGTAAGGCACGACCACATGTATGTTTAGGAAAAGAAATACCTAGACCAGTAGTGGATACCAACACAATACAAATTGATGGAAGAGGAGATGGGAAACATTATGGACGACTGGGACGATGAGTGGAATATTCCACCCACATAGACAAAGCCATAAGCGCATCCAAACTAGAAGGTGTATGGCGTCAATGAGGAGGAATAAGAAGAATAAGAGGACCAAGATGAAGGGAAGGGCCCAGAGGAGCCAACACCACCACCAACAAGGCACAATGAATGAAAGAGAAAAGAGCTAGAGACAGGAAGACCTGGACATCAACTAACCAAGTGAAAATTCATTAAGGAAGTCACTATTCAGGCACTAAGAAAATAATATTTGGAGAAGATAGGTGACAAGATCAAATAAGTCACTAATGACACATTTCAATGCGTTTCAAAACAACACAAAGAGATGAACAAAAGTATCCAATCATGGATGGAAAAATTGTGACAACAACTAGAAGTCGTGAACATCGCATCAGGGTGATAAACAGAGGAAGACCCAACAACCAGGAGTACCAAAACTAGAGAGGTAGGACCCAAAATCTACCAGTCCTTGGAATTCACATGGGAGAGAAGGTTGATTAATCTTGTAACAGGGGCATTTGAGTTCCCCACGACAAAAATGAAAGAAAATCATAGGGCATTAGGCCACATAGACCTAGTTCTCTCACAACTACCAATGGATGTATTACAAGAGATACAAATGAGCGCAACACAAGAATTGAACCTACACGCCGAGAAGACATCCAATTAGCTTGTAAATAATATAATTGAGAATGTTGCACTAGACACAAAGTACAACAAAGTGAAAAAGGAGCGTGATGAGGCTGAACAAAAGTAGAACGAGTGCATCAAGCCTTTGAGAGAGTATATGAAGAAATCCTAGAGGCACAGGTCGAGAAGGAGGCCTCGGTGGAATATTAGATCAAAAATATAAGTGAATCCATTCAAGGATTCTGTGCACACATAATTGATCTAGAAACACGTGTGACACCAAGTAGTCCACCTGAAGAGAGGGACACGAGAAAGAAAAATGTGACAACAATAATAGACAGTACAAAGACTCTAGAAGTAGAGTGTGTGCAACAGTATAAATATACTATGGGTGCTTCAAAAAAAATGAATGAAGACTGGGTATAATAGGAGACAAGTCAGAAGATTCATACTACATAGGGAAAGGTGCAAAAATTACTAGCAATGGGCACATTACCACCAGCAGAGGTGGTAACTGAGATGATTGAGAATCGTAAGTTGTACTCAGAAATGAATCAAATAAGGGTGGATCAATAGGATCATGCACAAAATATAGAAGTATTACAAGAAGAAACATACAAAGTGACAACGACCCTAACAATAACTCAAGGAATCATCAAATAGGTCATTGAGGAAGGTGTCAAGAAGATGTAGGCTCACATTACTACTGAAGCAATAGATCAAATTTTGCAGAAGGAAATAGAGGTCAACCAAAATGCCGCAACAATGAAGGTGACCTTCGAAGAATTCATAGCACATTGGAAGAAGGCCTAAGTGGCTCAGGATGATCCACAAGTGAGTGTTGGGGGATTGTTGGAGAGGCATTTTGGATAAATTTTGGGGAATTTCACCATAAGAAGTCAAAGAAAATAAGGTAGTTAGAAGATAGACTAGAGTGTGCGATGGGAGTAGACTTCAAGGAGTCAAAGAGTGTGACATATTAGCGCACAAAAGGCGGAAAACAATTATAAACCATTGGGTTTTGGGAGAATGCTATAGGGAAAATCCCCCTAAACTGGGTCTAAGAAATAAGTAGAGCGATAACTCCTTTAAAATACTGATCTACCTTTAATATACCCCAAAAACATCTAAACTAAGTGATGAGAGAGAGAGGAAAGAGAGGGTTAATGAGTGTACCTTCAATCCTTATGGTTGGAGTAAATCTCTTTCACTTGTTTTCACCTCCTAGAACACATATCTCCTCCCAAAAATGACCTGCTAGGGGTTAGGAATACAATGCAACAACACATACAATCTCTAATAATCACTTTAAAAGTCTAAACATAGATATAAATGCTCAAATTAACAAGAACATGTAAACATAGGGTTTTGGGACAAGGATAATCTTTTTTATTCAAATTCAAGTTAAAAAAGGTTACAACCTTCGTCGACGACTGCTCTACAAACCAAGTATGACCTCCTCTGTTGTGGATCCAAGTGCATCGATCCCACATTAGCTTCTCACAACCAACATACCATCAAGGGAAGGAGGAAGGTTTACATAAGGAGAAAGTCTGGAGGGAAAAGATGAGGCTAAAAATCAAAATGAGATGCAAACCTTGGGCAAATAAAGGGAAGGGATTTTGGCAAAGTTTTCTTATTCTCTTTTTCAAGTCCATAAATGACTCCCCAAGACATATTTTTATATTATAAAAATATGGTTATTCGGTTTGGGGATGGACTACACAGGGTAAAATGGTTAGGAAACCCTTCATAGCCCGTAAACTCCGCCAAATTCCATGCAATTTTATATTTTTTGCAACTTTTGGAGATAAACATGGGCTAACTAGTGTTACACGTCAAAATTGCTCAGATGGATAAGTGTCGCATTGTCCCTATCAGTCGTCGATAGTGTCTCATCTTCCCTACAACTTTCACAAGTGTCGCAAGTTGATTATTAGTGTTGCTAACAATGTTCAGACATGATGTCGTGATAACGACGCTAAGAAGGCACTTATGACACCTCATATGACTGACTTGAAGGTCAAGAACTGATCTACTGGAATCAAACAACTCTTGACACCTGAAAGAGACCCTGAAACAATGGTTTGGAAGGGGAACACTCCTCTAATATAGATGGAGAAGCGCTGGCGCTCCTCTACCATGATTCAGAAGCGTTATAACGCTCTTCAGCCCTTCTGGAGGAGCGTTTCTCACCTTAAGAGCGCTGGCGCTTTACCAAGGCACGTCAGGAGTGCTATAACGCTCTGATACCCCTTTTGGGGGAGCGCTCCCTATTCTGGGTAAATTGTTATCCCATTGAGTTGAATGAGGAGGATATCATTTGATATTAGAAGGCAGTTGTGCTCGAATTCTTGGTTTTATCAAAAGATCCCTGATCCAAGGAGATGGTTCTTAACTGGTTCTAAACATAACTCAAGAGGTTAGGCTTTTCCCAACCTA
>SNQJ01S0157798.1:0-11178 GCA_010110895.2 Picea sitchensis
TTAGATTTAGAACTTGAACTTGAAGAAGAAGGAGAAGAAGGAGGTGTTGATGGAGGTGAAGGAGGAATCTGAGGATGGTCCTCTTCCTCTTCACTTTTTCCCTTTGAAGATCCACCCAAAACTGGTCTCTTTCGTTCCAGGTAGTCCTCGTACAAAACTTTCACCATCTTCGACATAGCATGGAATGTTTTCCGGAACTCTTTCTCATCTTGAGAAATCCCTTCTTCCAATGTCATCTTATCGTTGTGAGAAGCTCTCTTTCTCAATCCAATTAATGGATTCTTTGCAACAAGATCGCCTTCACCACGTTGTATATTTTCTCTGGTTAACATGCAAAACTCAAATCCAAACGTCAACTAGCTCTAATACCACTTGATCCGTCGGATCTTTTAATGACTATGGTTGAGTTTTAATTTTGCATGCGTTAATTAACCATTTGAGAAAAATTAGTGAAAGAATGAGGAAAGAAGAGGAATTATGATAGCCATATACATATATTCAGATCTGAAATGAAATAATAGACAACAAACCATAACACACAGATTGATAACGGAGTTCGGCACAACTTTGCCTACGTCTTCGGGCCTTTGTCTCTGTGGGGGAGGCTTCTTTATTTCTGTTAAAAATATCAAAAGTACATCGATGTAGTGCCAAATGGATACAAGACTGATCTGGTCATGTTCGTCCAGATCTCAAGAACTTTGCAAAGAAAATGGCACGCAAAACGGACGTCCGAAGCTCCTAGAAATGGCCCGACAGCGTCTGCTCCTCAAAATCTTCCCTGCATAAAAATGGCATTGGCTTGGCTTATCTTCAGCATAACTCTGCTCTGACTGCCTTCTCATGGCCTCAAACAGGCCTGGTTTATATAGATTTGAAGTTGGTTTTTCATCTCCAACTTCCTCCCAAAATTTGGGCTCCAAAAATGCCCAATATCTCCCAAAAATGGAGAAAATCCATTAATAACAGGCTTAAAATCAATAAAAAATCCAAACATTATAACAAAAACCCATTTTTTGCAAATATTTGGGGATAAGCCCCCTTTTTCCAACGCGCACACCCTTTTAATGGTCATATGGTAGCTATATTTATCCAAGCGCTAGCCCAAAGGCTAATCGCTGGCCCCTTTAAAAATGTTGGCTCTTGGTTTTGTGCGTGTCCCACGGGACCATCCCTTATCCTCCGCGCTATGCGCCCGCGCCTCCTTTGAGTGGTCGGTCGTATAGACCACAGGTAGAAACCATGGGCTCGGGCTTAGCCCCAGTGCCACTTTCCGCCACCATACAATATTTTGCAAATTAAAATAAAATATTGTGGATGCATATAACAAGGAATATGTATGGTGCATTGGCATTTGGTCATTTGTTAAGGAGTTGGACTGGGCCAAGAGGTCATGGGATCGACCCCCATGGACTCCAAATAAACTTTTGCAACCTGCCACTTCCATTGATGACTGGGTGCCACGTGGCTGCCCATGACTAGGCCACGTGGCACCTCCCCATTCGACGAACTAATGCCACTTGTCAACTATTGACTGGTCCAGTTGCCTGCCACATGTCTGCCCTGTCAGCGAACCTGCCCAATCACCACCATCCAGAGAGTGACACATCATCTCCTGCACAGTCGGCATGCTAATGTCATGCTGACATCAACATTGACTTTTTGACCAGTTGACCTTTGACTTTTTACCTATTTGGGCTTTCAATCAAAATGCGATAACTTTCGCATACGGAGCCTGTTTGACGAAGTAAATATACCTCCGGAATCAAGAAGACGAGACAGACGCAATGGCGCTGGTTTTGTCACATTCCGATCATTTTCATTTTTGAGCATTTTTAAACCCTGTCAGGCTTCTGGATCCGATTTTGGATCAGTTAGATAAACCAAACACATGTGAAAACAAAGAGATATAGCTAAAAACAAATAAGAAATACATGTTAGAAAACTTGAGAAACTTAGAACCATGAAAATCAAAAAATGACCAACATATTGCTACCAATGGATCAATAGATTGATAGGCAAAACACCATAGAGAAAGGCAGGGACTTATGAGTCCCCTCTTCCTCCTTGGGAGGGCTCTTGAGTTACCTAATTGAGAGATATTCTCTTCATGCAATGGAAGAAATGGAAAATGGTGAAGAAATACAATGTCTATTCCCTCAAGAGGTGAGTGGAATGGCCTATTGCAATGGTGCTTGAAGGCTTCAAAGAGAAAAGAGGATTCTCCAAGAAGAATTCTTGCAACATAACAATACCTTGAAGATCTTAATTTTTTAGCACACTCATGGCTCTTATTTATAGCATCCAGTCATGGCAAAATGTAATTGGTTCATAGTGTGAACAAGGGGCCTTTTAGGGAACCCTCTAGCCCTTGACCAACCTCCAAGCTAGATATAAGTGTCAAATCATGTTGGGGGTCGAACTAGAAGTGGTTGAGAGGCTGACAAGATCCATAAATGCATCATTCATAGAAATATGCATCTTTTCTCATAGACAGTCATGCATTTTGAGCATAGTGTGCACTGAGGGTTGTGTTGGCCCACGCATGTTGTGCACTGTGCGTGCGCTTCCTTTGGTGAATTTGCACACTTTGATTTTTGACCCAATTACATAGTTTTTTTGTTCCTTTTTAGTGGATTGTAGTGTTGTAGGTGGGATAATTGTTGCTGGCATTGATGTTTTCTTTAACCATTTGTGTGCAATGTTCCGGATGATTTTTCAGTGATAACATATGCCCCCTGATGTGTGATGTTAGGAGCATACCTATAGTCAAAATACATCAATGTTTATTTTTTGGAGAGTATCATTGTAATGAAGAGTGAAGAGAGGAACTGCAAGAGAGATCCGCCGGAGGGAGAGGGAAAATTGTGGGACCCAAACCATTCTCTAGGAAAAAATAATTTTGTGTACAAACGAGGTGGGAATTCCCCATGCTCGTGTCATGAAACCAAAATATGTAACAGTAACTGAAGGTGTATGTTGATGTAGATAACTACAGTGCCCTCGAGGGTGGTTGATAACGACAAATGACAGTCCTGAATGGTGAATAGGCTATGAAGTGAGTCAAGGACAAGTGTAAGAATTGTCGATGACTCGTAGGCATTGATGGCCTAACAAATTTAGAGGTATTTGGCTAGTATGAAAAAATTGCAATAGTCGCATAGAAAAACCCACTGTAACATAGGATTTTGTTGAATTTGAATGTTATGGGGGTCAATGGAATTAGAAAGTAATGATGATTCTCTCTATGTCACCCGAGACTCCTCATCGAAAAGGTAATGAGAGTCAATATATTTCTTCCCTTTTGGAAACTATACTGATGTTGACAGAAAGGGGGGTGTGACGCCAAGAAGCAAAGGGCTTCTTGAAATCCACTGAGTAATTGAGGATATCAGGCACTGACGAGTAACATGAACAAAGTCAATATGTTGTGGGACTCAAGACTGCCCTTGGTTGGGGAATTTGAAGGGTGACTGGAAACAATCATAAAATTGGATCTAGTGTGGGGGATGACTAGCTATGGGGTTAAACTGTTCTAGAGGCTAAGAAAGTGGGAAAACACAAAGACCATGAGTATATGGACTTGGGATACTCAGGGTTTGTTAACGACGTCGGTGTGAAAAAAAGGTGGATGCCCCAACCAAGGGCGACATGGGTTGTTTTGCTGGGAAAAAAAGAAGGCCATCAAGGATGGCGACGAAAAAGCTATGTATATGTTGGAAACAAAGGATTTATACAATTACCAAAGAAATAAATAATAATTTGGTTTGAGTATACAAATACAGAAACGGGTGCCCCAGTGAAAGATGACTTGGCATGTTTGAGGGCTCAAGTTTGTGAAAGAGAACTGGTGGAGAGTGGGGGCCCCATGGGTGGGTTTCTATATTAGGTAAGTGGATGGAGGACAATCTGCAGATGGGAAAATTGATGGTGGATGAGATGGATTTTCTAATGAAACTTGCGGAGGTGCAGTCAATAGAACCGAGATGATATGACCTGGGAGTCCATTGGAAAGGTTAGAAATATGATGAGAAGAAGTATGGGGTTCATTCTCAGAAGTGCATAATACTATTGGGACTCCCATCCTAGTGGTGAAATCAACATGAGTGTCAAGTTACCAGAGGGAACTATGAATGGGACAACTTATGTGGGGGGGAGTGCTATTGGATGATAGTATCAAAATGTGGTAGAGGTGAAGATACTGCAGAGACGAATGTAGGGAACCTAAAGGTAAATGTCAGAGGGTTTGACTGGGATATGAAATTGATTTACAGAGGAAATAATTACATGTCAGTTTCAAACATATACCTGAAGGGGCTACGACGCTTTGCTGAACAAGTACCTGCACACATGAAAACCAAATACCCAACGTGAACAATCTCTGATGATAAATAACATATAACAACTATTTGATAAAATTGAAAGTGAGCATGCGTACCTGAGCGTGGCATGAGAGCAATGCTCCTCCCGAGAGAAGTGAAGATGATAACCCAGGGAATGTGGATGTGTAGATGGTGGGATCAGGATCCCGTGGTTGAGAATGGATCGGAAAATGGAGGCTCTGGGCTCCTATAAAAGAGTGTGGAAGTTGGGAAAAAGGGGTTATATATGGCTGGTGGGCCCACAATTCCACCTCATTTGTACCTATCATTGTTGTTGATATGACGAGATAGCTGTGAGGAGATTTCGAGAGCATGAGGCTACCGACCCGGGAGTGGCGAGAGACAGGTTAGTGGTCCTATCATCCTACACCTTGTGAATTTCCTAGTTTGTAGGTAGGGGCTGTACGGAGGGCCATATAGGGGGTTTTAAGGGTAGGGGCCCACCAGTGCATGGGAAAAGGAGGAATACCCACGCATATGTGCACGGGTATAACCCCATTTCCCACACATAATGTGTGGTTGTGCTTGACACAGTTGCGCATGTGGTCGCGAGGGTGGGAAAGATAGATACGCATGAGATGCGCGCATGTCAGTTAAGATGCGCGCATGTCTAAATGACAGTTGCACACTCATGCGTGGTTGTTTCTCATATAGATTTTCATGAGTGCACAACTATACTAAGAATAGGTGCACACATGTGTGCACCTATCTGGGGGAAAGTGGTGCACTGTGGGTAGGCCAATGGATGGTGATATTTTGATATTTTCATATTTTTTGCTGG
Source organism: Picea sitchensis (assembly GCA_010110895.2). NCBI lineage: Eukaryota > Viridiplantae > Streptophyta > Pinopsida > Pinales > Pinaceae > Picea > Picea sitchensis. Next base: position 5,164 of record SNQJ01S0157798.1, read on the forward strand.
ATGTTGAGGCTGATCAAATGTTTATGTGTGGATATATCACTATTCCAGTTCACTGGTGAGAGAGCTACTGGGACTGGTTACGAGAGGTTGTGAGAGAGAATTCGGGCGTACAGAGATACTTGGCAGCCTGTGGATTTCTCAAGTTATTTGACTACCCCTTGATATGATCACAAGATTTCTTGCTACAGTATCTAATTGGGATGTGGAGCACTAATATACAGTTCTTCATTGTGAGGGGAGAGAATTTGACATTCTCTTCTACAGAGGATGTGTACTTCTTGACGGGGCTCCCATTCTGTGGGATGGCCCTGCCTGTTGAGCCTCATTTGCTCAAGGATGATCGGGTGGAGACCATGGCGGCTCGCCACTGTACTGGGTTGAACCCTATGTCGGGTTCACTCGTCTGCATCGAGGCCATTGATGACCTCCTGACTGAGTGTATTGCAACTATGGTGGTGAGGATCTACAGATCCTTGGGTACTCAACGGATCACTGGTGGTTAGTTGAGGGTAGTGGACCTGAATAGGGACCTATTTTCCTAGGGTGTGCTTATGCACACCAACATGATGGGGTGTATGAACCGTTGTCGTCGAGCTGACTTCAGTGACTTTGCTTCCAGGTTCGTTCTAGTGGCCTAGTTCTTAGAGAGGGTGCTTCTGTTGCGCCTGAGGATCCTACTAGATCTAGTGGGGCGACTGATGTGGTGGGTCCATGTGTTGGCCCGAAATGGAGGTGGGGAGGGTGGACATTATTTCACAGCCACGGTGGCTCGAGTGTGGTACTAGATACCGAAGGTTATCCTGAGATATCCATACGTGGGTATGGATTATCGACATGATCCAGACATGGTGTTTCCTCCTAGGGAGGACTGTGATCAACGAGGTATGTGTTGTATTTGTTTATGTTTTGTGATTTTGATAGATAACATTGATCATATATGTATATGGATGTTGAAACTATCTCTGGTGTTTTTTTGCAGATGTTGGTCCTCGAGGACGAGAGGCTGAGGTGGTCAAGGAGTCGGCTCAACATGAGCCTGTGGAGTCGAGGGTTGGACAGAGGTGGCGGCAGGATGACGTTGGTGTTGGACCAGTGAGAGAGCCACAAGGGGATGATGCAGCCATGATGGAGGATCTGCGCAGACGTTTTGAGCGGGTTCTTCAGGGTGTGTCTGAGGGCATGTGGGCCCACATCCAGGATGAGGAGGCCCTGGACCAGTGCGTGGGAGTACCAGCAGAGTGGCAGACCCTAATTCGTCGAGTAGCAATGGCGGGGGCAAGGATGACTGGTCGACTGCCTCTGGGGGCTAGAGGGCCTCTAACTGGCAAGGCACCTCCAACCGACAGAGGACCTGCGGGGGGAGCTCTGGGGGCACCTTGAGTGCCAATTATATATATATATATATATATGGGTTGATGGGCACAGTTTTTGTATAGGGTATTGGATATCCATTTTTTGTACTCATAGGGGTGNAGGGGACTCAGGAGCATACGAGCAATTGTATATGTATTTTTTTGTAAACACTTATGACATTTGATGATATATATATATATATATATATATATATATTGATCATGTGTGTCCCTCTGTGTTATGTTTTTTTATGTATGATGTCTCATCTATATGTTTTGATAAATGTATGATGCCATGTATATAATGTTGTTTTAATGTGATAAATGTCAATCTAATACTAGGTTAGCCATGTGATCTGCTACTTGATTAAGTTTTCTTGGAATATGTGTAAATGTGATGTTATCAAAGTTTCTATATAGGAGTCTAGCTTGTAGTTATTTGCGAAAGAGGCAAGGATCGTGAACATGATATACGTTGTTGAGTTGTAGGACGACAACCTGGGAATCTAATAGAATGCTAAGGTGACGAATGTGATGGTGATTTTCCTCGATGAGGAGACCAATGAAGATGTCATATTCGACTTGTTTGTTGGTGGTTGAGCCCAAACATATGCCACTAGAGTGGATCAGAACATGTGAGGGAGTATAGAGGGCCCAAACGGCCAAAGCGAGATTTTGGGTCCAACGACTGGCACCGTCGACATAACCAATGTGGTAGGCTGATGGATGATGCATCTGTCAATAACACGGGTGATAGATCAGATACAGGAATGGTGGTATCAAAGAAGACTAAAAACTCTACAAATGTGTACAAAGAGAAACCTAAGGTAGGGGGGCTACGCTTAGGCGTAAAAATTCTTTAAGAACAACTCGTTGATGGGTTCTTTGAGAGGGTATCCTTCTGGAGAGGCTAGGATGTAGGTGCCTTTAGTGAGGCAATGTTGGATGATGAAGGGGCCATGCCATAATGATTCAAACTTGCCATGGCCAAGAGTATCGTGGGAGATATCATAAGCTAACATGAGATCACCTTCGTTGAATGAGTGAAGGTTGAAATGGCGGTCAAAGGTGGCTTTGGATCGATTTTTAGCTTCCTCATTGTGTTGTAATGAAGATCAACGATCTTCATCAAGTGATTCTAAGGTCAGCAAGCATTTCTCCATTGGAGAAGTGTCAAGTAAGAGCTCGATGGCAGTGCGTAAAGTGGAGATTTCGTACTCGATAGGAAGGGTGTCTTCGATCCCTTTGACGAGGTGGAATGGTGTAAAACCGATGGAAGTTTTGACTGTCGTGCGATAATCTCATAATGAGAAAAACAACATACGATGCCAGTTGGTCTTATGTTTTTTGGCGGTACGTTGTAGCATGGTTTTAAGGACTTTGTTGATCGCCTTGACCTATCCATTAGAATGAGGGTAGTATGGGGAGGGGAACTCATGGGAGAAGCCTAATTTTGAGGAGAGTTCTGAAAATATCTTGTTCTCAAAATGTTTACCATGGTCGGACACTAAATTTTATGGGACTATGAACTGGGTAATGACATGGTTGAAGAAAAAACACATTGCTTTGTCAGCAGTGTTGTTGAAAGTGGGCATGGCTTCGGCCCATTTTGTACAGTAATCTACGGCCATGACAATGTACTTGTGTCCATTACTAGATGGAGGATGAAAAGTCATGAAGTCTATGCCCCATTTACAGAAGGGGTTGACTGTGATGACTGGATGTAGAAGAGTTGGTGGAACTTGTGCTTTGTTTGCATAAAGATGGATTTTTTTACATCGCTTGACAACATGGATGTAGTCATGAAACAAAGTGGGCCAGAAGTACCTTGCTCGAATATTTTTTTGGGCGGTAGACATACCGGAGAGGTGGCCACTACAATCGTTGTTGTGGAAATCATTCAATAATTTTTTGGCTTCATCGACGGTAAGACATCCTCGAAGGATGGTATCAACCCCACATCGATAGAGAATGTATCTGATGAGGAGATATCGGGGGGGCTGATGACGAATGCATCGACGATCATATTGAGAGAGATGAGAGACAAAATTTTGTTTCCGAAGGTAAATGAGGAGGTCGACGTACCAGGGGTCATCGAAGGGGATGAGAAAGAGGTGTTCATCTGGGAAGTCCTCGTTGATGGGGGAATATTTTGCGTCTGAGGGAAAATCCATAATGAATTCAACTAGGAAAAGGGATTTCTTTCTTTTGGGAGTAGAGAAATCTAGATCGTATTCTTGGAGGATAACGATCCATCAGGAAAATTTGTCATTAATCTGTCGTCGACTAAGAAATTACTACATGGGGTTGGAATCTGCTACGACCTTGGTGGTTCGAAGCAGAATATAATGTCGTAGTTTTTGGACTACGAGGACAACTGCTAAGGTGAGTTTCTCATCATTATTATATTTCAAGGGTGGCCCTGAAAGGTTTTTACTAATGTAGTAAATCACATGTTCATGCTCATCATCCCCTAATTGGATGAGGATTTCTGCAACTAAGACAAACGAGGTTGATAAGTAGAGGATGTGATCACGATCATAGTCTGGGGGACTAATCATATGGGAATTGGATAGTGAATCTATTAAGTCATCAAAAGTTGTTTGAGCATGTTCGTCCCATCGAAATGGATATCATGTCGCAGTAGGCGGAGGAAACCATGTGAGTGAGTGGCATAGTCTGGGACAAAGCGACGTAAAAAGTTGTCTTTGCCTTGCAGACTTTGCAGTTGCCGTAAATTCCTAGGTGGGGGAATTTCTGTGATAGCTTGGACCTTTAGGGGGTCCACCATGATGTTGTGTTGAGAGACAATGAACCCAAGGAGGTGTCTGGTCATGACGTAAAAGGAACACTTGAGGGGGTTCAAGCAGATATTGTACTCGCGACATCATTGGAAAACGATGCGTAAGCCGTCTAAATGTTGAGTTAGCTTTTTGGATCGAGTAGTGAGGTCATCCAAATAAGCAAGGATGATGTGAGCGAGATCATGTAAAACATATGCCATGGCTTGTTGGAATGTAGCACCTATGTTCTTGAGTCCAAAAGGCATGATGCGATAAGAAAAGGTACCCCAAGGGGTAGTAAAAGTGGTTGTGTATTGATATGTTGGGTGAATTTGAATTTGGTTGTAGTCGGAGAACCTGTCCATAAAGGAAAGCACCTCATGTCCGACACAATCATCGATGATTTGGTCGATGAAAGGGGTTGGGAAGTTATATTTGGGAAAAACATGGTTGAGATCATGAAATTATGTGTAGACGCAAATAGTTCCCTATTTTTTGTTCACATGGATGAGGTTGGAGACCCACGAAGTGTATGCAATGGGGTAAATGAACCCGTCGGTACGTAACTTGTCAATTTCAGCTTTGATGGTCGCAACTTTGGATGGGTGGAGGGGGCATTTTTTTTGATGAATAGGGGCGATATCCGACCATGTGTCGATTCGGTGCTCAACTATAGAAGGATCGAGGCCAGGAATCTTCGTATATGACCAGGAAAAAATGTCCCAATATTCCTGAAAGAGAGCTTTGTAAGCAATTATTTCTTTAGGGGAGCATGCGACGTTGATGCTGATCTCTTTAACGATGCCTGGTTTGATGGAAATGTCAATTTTGACTATGGGGGATATGTTGTCCATGTTTCCTTATTCAAAAGTATCAGGGGAAGGGATAGGGTTGTTGAACCAGTCAATGTGCCCCGGAGGAATAAAATCCTTGGTTTTGATTGCATACATAGAGGCTTGGGTAGGAGGGTGAAAGGCATATTGTGAGAGAAAAAGTGCTCAATGATGGAGCACATTGCATGGATAATAGGGGGTGGTTAATTTCTCCAAGATATCTTTGTCGCAGTGGAAAATGAGAGAATTCAAGGGATCGTGGGCGATGGCAGTGGGAACCATCGACGAGTAAGTGTTATTGTGCTCAAAAGATGAGGGCATAGAAGGGATATCATGCACAGGGTGTGAAGGTTCACTTGACATGAACCAAATGTCATGATACTATGGATGGTACCTCATTTGTGCGGAGGTTGACGAAGAAACATAACAAATTTCAGTAATGTGATCCTGAGGGGGCTTAGGCAAGGATGTTTCACATACTGCAGCTAACATTTGGTGGAATTGAGGTATAGCTAGGGAATGATGGGTGTAATGGCCATATTCTAAACATATGGCACAAGCGAAATTGGTTTGTAACCCTTTATTTCATACGGTTGAGGAATCCATAGTAGCAATTGAGGTGCTAGGTGGAGTGGTAAGCAATGGGGTTGCTCTAGGGATTTGGAAAAGATTACACAACTCAGGATGAGTAGGACATTTGTTAGTGGGGTGTCCTTCTCTTTCACATAGTACATAAGGAGGTTGAGCTCAGGGAGGGAGTGGAGCTATGGGCTCGTTCTTCCTTCATCTTCCCCCAGTAGTGGTGTTTCCCCGAGGTGGGGGTGCCAGTGGTGTGGAAGGAGCCTGTACTGGGATATGCATTGATACTCCCTATGCTTGAGGAGGGAGAGATGGTGTATGAACCATGGCAGGTGGATGAAGATACCATATAGGGATGGAAAGCACCATGTTAGGAAGTGTGAGAATAGCAACTACTTGGAATTCTTAGACTCTAGGTGGGAGGTAGAAGAAGGGGATTTTGGTAATGCCTTCGGGGACTGTCTACCA
>SNQJ01S0157798.1:11276-22092 GCA_010110895.2 Picea sitchensis
AACTGGTGGAACTTCGATGTGGGGAGGTGCCTCCATGATAGGAATAGTGTCTTTTATATCGGTTATGTTAGAGGAAACTACACACACTTGTGCTGATATGGAAGGATGTAGGAGAGGTGGTGCTCCATGGTAAGTCCCTAAAAATTATGGATCCTTGAATATCCCTGGACCCATGTCGATGATCGAAAATGCGTCTGAGCTAGTTTGGACAAGGGGGAGGATATTATCAATGTTGGTGGAATGATTAGGCTCATAATGTGTAAGTTGGTCGATGGTGACGATTTTCCCATTATGGGGGAACATCATCATACAAAACATAGAAGAGGCTACAACCTTCATAAGATACATGTAGCTATGCCCAAATAAGATGTTATAATTAAGTGGGGCATCGATAACCTCAATGTCGATCAAGATGGTTTTTCCCCCAAGTTCTATGGGGACATTTTGGAAGAGACCTTCAGGAGATGATGGTCAACCGTCATAATCTCTAAGGGTGATGGAAGATGATACTAGCTCAGGTGAGCCAAGTTTTTTCCATACGACTTTGGACATGATGCATGTGGATGCACCTTCATCAATGATACACTGATGAACTGTGATGTTCCAGATCTTAACTGGTATCTGAAAAGCTACTAGGGTGGTGAGGCATGGTTCCCCGTTATCTACATCAAATGTGATGAGTCAAGTATCAGCTGGGTCGACTGCCCCCAACGTGGAAAGTAAGGATTTGCGCAGTGATGGATAGGTTTAGAGGACCTAAAACATAGAAATGGCCATAGGGGATTGAGTGAAATCATCGACTAAACTGTAGTTATTGGTTTCCCTAGCATGAGCATTATGTACATTCCATCGTAAAGGTACACGGGGTATACAAGGATTGGGTTCATTATTAGGGCATAGAATCATCAATGGTTGTCCGACTATATCAGGAGTTGTTCTCGAGGTGGTTGGGGTAGAGTTGGGAGGGGATCCATATTGATGACCGTGAGTTTGCAGAAGAATGTATTCCTCACCGGTAAGGAGGATATTACAATTAGCCGTATTTCTAGGTTGATTGAGACCTAGATTTTGATATTTCCCCATTTGTGGTGGGGAAGATTTGACCTCCTGTTGGGTATTCATCACACCTTGGTGTGGAATACGGTTTTGAAACACTATCAGAGGTGGTGGTTGCAAATAATGTTGTGGGGTCTACTAGGGGGCAAGCGACATTGGAGGCCAATTAGTGTTCATGGATTCTTTCATACTTTTGAAATCGAGAATTTGGGGGTAGTGGTGAGTATAATGTCCATACTTGCCACACAGAGGGTAAGGGGAGTTAGTTACGAGGTTATTGTTCTTCCCTTGTCATGGTTGATTGTTATTGTTTCCCCCTTGGGGGTTTTGGTTGCCTTGATTCTAATTTCCCCCAGCAGGACGGTTTTTTTTAGGGTTATTTCCTCCAGGTCCCGTGTTGTTATTGTTTCATCTTTTTCCTTTCTTCTTGGAATTATTCGGATGATGGGTTGGATTTTCCATATTCAACTGTTCAAAAGCATGAACCTGTTGAATGGGAGATGGTTGAATAAAATTAACACTAACATGCGGTTGTCCAGATGGAGGAGAAACTTGTTGGGGGGGACCAGGAAATGGAAAATATGGATTGTTTTGTGGAGACAATCCATATGGTGTGTAGGAAGTTGAGGTACTTCCACCACTATTGGGGTTATATGCAGGGGTTGGGGGTGAACTTGTACTTGGTTAAGAGACCAGATGGATCATGGTTACTGGTGGGGGTGCCCCCAACATCTGAGATGGACCAACATGATATGACTGTTGGTGAGGGGGAGGAGGGTAAAAAGATGTCCCTCCATATGGTTGCAGATATTGGTTTTCCCCATAAGGAGTTGATGGGTGGCTGTAAGGGTTGTGGTGTGTCATAGAACCAATCAACCCATTCGTAGCGTGAGAAACCCCAGGTTTGTCTTGGCCAAATGGTAGGGGTCTAGGTGCATCAGGAAATACTGTGTACAAGTAACCAGATTGAGAATATATGAGGTCAAATTGTTGGGCCTTGTTGATGGATTCCTCTTCTGATTGAGGAAAAGTGGATTTTACATATTTGGCAATCACAGAGACCGACGATTTAAGAAACCAATCAAGACGTTGTTCTTTGGTGGTTTCGGCTTCACACAAACTACGTCATCGCCGCCATTCATGGATGTGGTCGGCGATATGGATAGCAGTGGTTTTCTTGATCTCGGAGAGAATTTCTAGTCCAGTATCGTGATGAATTAGCAGTTGGAAAAAGGAAAAAAAGGCCTTGGCCAATGATTCAAAGGTCGCATGGGACCCTGATTTTTCGTCCACATACCATTTGGCTGATGAACCAGTGAGAGTCCTTTGAAATAACCTTAAGAAGATGGAATCATCCATGATGTTGTTTTAAGAGAACCATAAGTGGAAGGTCATAACATGGTTGGCGTGATCTTCCCCCGATTTTCCTTCAAACTTCAAAATGTCTAAAGGTAACTTGGTAGGCATATTGGGCCAAGTAGCACCATGAAAAATGGGATCATTTGTGAGTTTGGTTAAATTAGGAATGTTGAGGGATGCCAAGTATGGCATAGGAATATTTGGTGGAGGATTAGCTCCAACCATCGTGTGTGTAGGTAACAGGCTTGTCCCTTGAGAGGGATTTAGTGGGTGTGTACTTCTTCCTTGAGAATAAGTTTTACTCATGCCTCCTTGTGAAAGAGAACCAATAGACAGATGGCCTTGGGTGTTTTACCCAAGCAAAGTGGAACCAAGTAAAGATGATCCAAAAATAATAGCACTCATGGGGGTGTGATATGGTTGAGCCAGTGAGTTAGCAAGACTAGGAACTCCTCCTAGAATGGGATGAAGATTCTGCAAGCATCTAGAACGATGGGGATTCTGTGGGTCCCTTATGGTTCCTACTAGCAAAGTGAATGTGTGAAAATGGTGACAAGAGAAATAAATGAACAGATGATTTTATAATTTTGACCTTCACCATAGTATAACTCACAATGGCATGTAATCAAATGAACATCATACATACATCAATTGTAAAATAAACAAGCATGTGGATAGGTGGATTTTATCTACGTGGGGAAAAAACAACAAATAAAATCTTGTGTCCTAAAAGATGTATATTCCTTCCTCTCGATTCATCACCGAGCCTTCCAAGAGCACTCAACAGTGGGGTCTAAAGCCACCGGAAGAGGAAATAGTGAAGGTTGAAGCAGTCAATTATAATGAGGGGTAGAGGGTGCATATCTTGAAAGAGCTGGCAATATTTCCCAATAACCACACAAAATCCGACCAAGGTACGATTGCAACCCACAACCGCCACGTGTGTAGATACCCTACGTTTGGTCACTAAATACCTCAGTCAAAGTGCGACATTTAGATTTTCGACCTCAGAGATGGGTCATGGGTTGGATGCCCTTACAAGAGTTGAGTGACTCAAGGAGGGATGTGTAGAACAACCGGACCTCGGCCTTCGACCCTTCACGAGTATCTCCCTGCCTTATGGTGTAGGAACACTTGACTTGGAGGATTTAAAGGATCCCTATTCTCAACTTCTATTGTTTCAAAATGTGAGAACCTGATAACAGGGGGTTATTTGGATGCCTACCCTCGAGATCCTACTTAGACTAAAAATTTCTTTTGGCACCCCATGTGGAGGAAAATTTAATGCATTTTTAGAAGATTTTAGGTGTGGTGGGATGAGATGTTGTGGGTGTGGACCAATCGCGTTTGAATTAAATGGGTGTGGATAATTTCCAAAGAAGTAGTTGAATCTTTCATAATTCCTTTGAAGAAATTCTACTCTGACCTCCATTATTCTAATAGAAATTATGTGTGTGAGGAGTGGCTTTGTGTGTAAGAAAGTGAAAAGTGTGAAAATATTTTAATAAGTTAAGTGTGAGATTGCAACATGTGGACTTCTTGTGGTCCTTACAAATCTTCTTACCTAGCTTACTATGTGTCTTTGGTACAACCTTGAGGAATATTTAAATCCCTAAAGAACTAGCAATGTGGACAAGTGGGTCTTTTACAAATCCTTTAAACTCCCTACAATGGTGTTTACACTAAGAAATCTCTTTGAAAACTATCCTAGATTTGCAAACATGTGGGAACGTATGGGCCCATTACTTTGATCTTTAAACTTCCCTAGATTTTTATCTAAACTAAGAAATCTTTTTAGAAACTATCCTAATATTGCAACATGTGGGCATGTATGGGCCCTTACAAAACTTTAAGATGATTTCCAAAACTAAGAGAAACCCTAGGGGAGCTTTGTCCTCTCCTAAATATTTTGTTAAGGGAGATGAACTTCCTTTCAACCACCTGTCTGATTCCCAATATCACACTAGGGTGTGAGGGAAGAGCATACTTGAGGGTCAAAATTGGTTTCTAGTCCCAATTTAAGTGATTGTGTATGAAAAGCAATAACTTCAACTTAAAATTTTACAAGCCAAATGAGCAATCCACGTGGAAACAAAGAAAAGAGAAGAATATTGATTCTTTTAACCCCTAAGTGCCTATGTTAGCTAACCTTTCTTATGAGAAAGAACTCTAAGTGGAGTGTAGTTGCCTTAGAAAGTGCAGGAAAATGAAAATCTGAAGGCTAGGGGCCCTCAAACCATGCATAAAAACCCTTACAATTTGAAAAAACTGGAATTATGTGAGGGCTATGGTTCTAAAAGGTGTAAAGAGGGCGTACAATGGGTAATGTGCTACTCTGGTGATGATCCCAAGTGCGATTTTCTTGTTTTGTAGAGGGATCATATCCTAGTCCTGTTTTATCATTTGATGATATCTGACTGCTAAGAATGCTATTTAGGATTTTTGAGTTGTTTTCAAACTTAGACTGAATATCTTCCTTTTCTAATTTTCCTTTTAGTTGAACTATTTCATCCTCCAATGCCTTACATATGTGTTGTTTTTCATTGAGTTCTTTATTCAATATTTCCTCTTTTCTTTTAGTTTCTTGGAGTTGAGTTTTTAACTTAATAATCAATTGTTATGACTCATTCACAGTTTTTATAAACTTCCATATCTCTTGATTTAGTAGTTTCTTCAATTTCTAGAAGTTGTTCCCTTAGTAGCTTGTTTTGTTTTTTAGATTTTCTTAGTTCTTCAATTGCACGAATGAGTTATTCCTTGAGGTTCACCTCTTCTTCATCTTCTCAATGATTATTATCTTGATTTTTTATTCCCATAAATAGAAGCTATGGATCTTCTTCTTCACTTTCTTCAGATGAGCTATATTCTTCTTGGGTAAAGAACGTTTTCTTCTTCTTATCTTTGGTATTTATTTTCTTCTAATTTTTTAAGGTTATTTCATCATCACTTTCCTCCTTCTTAGGATAGGGACATTTTTTGGCAAAGTGTCCAATTTTTCCATAGTTGAAACATATTAGAGGAATCTTTCCTTTGTATTTCTCAATCCCTTTCTTGAGTTTTTTCATGAAGTTGGCAATTTCTTCATCAAATATATCTGATAACTCATCATTGGCCTTTTTCTCCTACTTCATATTTGTTTTAGATGCTTTAAAGGTTGTCTCTCCTTTTGATGGTTTTTTGTTCCCTGGTCTCATCTCATATGTTGTAAAAATTCCATGAAGTTGATCTACTATGATTTTTTCAAGTTCTAGACTATCTTCAATTATTGATATCTTGGCATAATATCTCATAGGTAGTGACCTTAAGATATTTTGTACAATAGGTTTATCGATAAGTTCTTCTCCTACTGCTCTGATTGAATTAACTACCTCATCCACCCCATGAAAGTATTCAACAATGTTATCTTCTTCTTTCATTTTCAAAATTTCAAACTGACCTCTATAGGTTTGTAGTTTGGCTTCCTTGAATTTTCTATTGCCTTGATATAAAACCTCAAATTTGTTCGAGATTTCCTTAGCTGACTTACAATGCATTACCTTGACACATATGGAAAATTTCAATCCTCCTAGAATGGAATTAACAACTCTTGAGCTGTCATTGCAAATGTTCTTTCCTGCAGTATCTATGGGTGGAGTGTAAATGTGTTGAACCTGCACAAAAAAGATCTATCTAGAAAATACCACACACATTTGCAGAGAGAAATTGAGAAAGAAGAAGCAAGAGAGAAAGAATGGAATAATTCTCATTAACAAAATAAATAATTGATAATTTACACATGAAATACTCTGTATAACTCAACCAATGCGCACTGGAGGAGAATACAGTGCACCATAGTGGTGGTCTAGAGTGATCTGGACACACACTAGCAGTTATGGGAATAAATTTCCACCTAGTCTAGTCTCTCAGGTAGTTACGGGAGTGAACTACCACCTAGCTGAGTTAACTAGTCTATCATTTGTCAGTTAACTGAATGAAACATAGTGAAGAGAGGAGGAGATCAAGGAATCATGGGTAATGCGCTAGTCTGGTTATGATCCCAAGGACAATGCACATTAGCTAGTGATGATCCCAATGTTGCATGGTGATAAAACCAATGTAGCATCTAGACTCCACTCAATTGATCAAACTGAAGTGAAAACTGAAGAAAATATTCTCCCTAGAGGAATATGCTTCCTAAAATATAGGATACTGAATAATGACTAATAAACATAGGAAAAAACTTTGGAAAAAAATTTCCTAGGTGTGTATGAAGTAACTCCAACACCCCCCATGAACATCACTATGGTGAAAATAAAGAATGGGTCCCAGCAATGAGGCCATGTTAGGTACCCAAATACAAAAGATACACTGAAATAAAGTGAAGAAAGAGGCAAAACATTATGGGAAAACCCCACCTCAAGGTACAACGTATGTAAAAAGAAGATCTGACAGTTGCTAGGAAAATGTTTCCACTCCAATGCGACTGTGCAGAGAATGGAAGTTTTGCTCAGTGAAGGTCTTGGTGAAGATGTCTGCAGTCTATTCTATTGAAGGACATAATTGCAGGTGGATGATCCCCTTGTGTACTAATTCTCATATGTAGTGCATGTGGATATCGATGTTCTTCGTTCGTTGCCTTTGAACTGGATCTCTACAAAACTTCAGAGTGCTCTGGTTTTCATACTAGATGGTGAACGACCGATGAAATTGAATACCCAACTTAGTGAGAAAATGTCATAGACACATAGCCTGAATGGTTATTTTAACTACCCCTCTATACTCTGCCTTGACTGAAGATAGAGAAATAGCAGCCTACTTCTTTCTTGACCAATAAATAGGCCTAGAACCAAGAATGAGTGAGTAACCAAATGTGGATTTGTGATCAGTGTTATGGCCATCCCAATCAGAATCAGTGAACCCGATGAGATCCAATGTAGAGTCTATTGCATAATGAATCCCAAAGATGATGTTTCCTTGTACGTATCGAAGGATATGCTTTGCATCCTTCCAATGTAGCTCATGCGGCTCTTGCATGAACATGGAAACTGCGATAAATGCATAGGAGAGATCTGGTCTAGAGTGTGTGAGATACAACAAGCTCCCCACTAGTTGTCTGTACAGGGTGTTGTAAACCAGTGGAGTGTCCCCTCCATCCTTAAGTTTGACTCCTGATAGGAAAAGATTCAGAGCAGACTTGTAGTCTGTCATGTGAAATCTCTCAAGGAGATCTCATACATACTTGGCCTGAGATATTTTGATGCTCGATGCATCCTGGCTAATATAGAGTCCAAGGAAGAAGTGTAGAGGACCCATGTCCATCATCAATAACCTGTCATGTAGAATCCTCTTGACTTCAACAATCATTGAAGTCGAGAAACCAATGATCAACAAATCATCAACCTACAGAACTAAGAATAAAAGTGAATCAGTCGTCCTGAGCATGTAAACATTCGGGTCTGATTTACAATGTACAAAGTTCAATGACAACATGTAGGAGTCCATATTGGCATACCATGCCCTTCGATCCTTCTTGAGGCCATAAAGAGATTTCTTTAGTCGAAAAACCAAAGATGAATCCTGCATAAATCCTTGGGGCTGCTCCATATAGATCTCCTCAGAGAGATCACCGTGAAAAAATGCATTCTTCATGTCCATCTGATGGACTTCCTATCCCTTGGTTTCTACAATGTAAAGTGCCAAACATATGGAATCCATATTTGCTACTAAGTGAAGGTCTCATCATAGTCATTGCACCCACTGAAAGACTTTGGTAACTAGCCTGGCTTTGTATATGCTAATATTTCCATCCGCTGTGCTCTTGGTCCTGTAGACCGATCTACACCTGACAAGTTTCCTTCCATAAGGAAGGGGAACCAAATCCCAAGTCTGGTTCTCTAGGAGAGATTTGTACTCCTCTTGCATGGTAGATTCCCAAAAGGGATTTCTAGCATCCTTTCCATAAGACTGTGGATCTGAAGACTGAACCAAGAAAATATGCTTAGGTGGAAATGGTTCATTGGCAGTAAGTGCAAGAGGAGGATCCTCGAAATTAGATCGAGTCCTCCTAGTATCAGCTAGATCCCCAACAAGATCCCCTGCATCCTGAAGAGTAGTCTGAGCCCACTTGGGCCTCGGCTCTAGATTTATATTTGCATCTACATGCACTGACTCTGCATCTGACTGTATTGACTCTATATATGGATCATCTAAATATCTGAATCATAAATCTCATATGAAGAAGAGTCGACATGTGCATGCTCATCATCTATGAATATTGAAAGAACAAAGGTGTCTGCATGCAGTTGTTGAGGTAGATGCGAGACACTTTCCTTGAATTGGACACTTCTCTCAATGATGAGTCGGTCCAAGGAAAGATCAATAAGTCTATATCCCTTCACATCGTCGGGGTATCCAACAAGTATACACTATGTTCTCTGTGGATCAAGTGTCTTCCTCTTTTTAGAGGGAATTCGGGCCCATGCATGTGGACCGAAAATATGAAAGTGGTTCACTTCCATTTTGAGGTTGGTCCAAGCCTCGTAGGGGGTCTTATCCTTGAAAGATCTATGGGGAGATATGTTTTGGATGTAGGTTTCACAATTAAGTTCTTCATCCCATAATCTCTATGGAAGTGACTTTGCATGTAACATGCAAGATGCCATATCTTTTTTAGAAACTTTGTTTTGTTGCAAACTATAGGGAACTATGTACTGCAACTGCATCCCTACCTCATGAAAAATATTCTGGATCACATGGTCGGCATACTCTCCCCCATTATCATTTCAGATGATTTTGATTTTCTTTCCTGACTGTGTCTCAACCAGGGCTTTGAAATCTTTGAGGTGTTGGAAGACCTCTGATTTTTTCCTACAAAATAAAATCCATGTGAAACATGAGAAATCATCAACAAAAATGAGCACATATCTTACTTGGTTTATTGATGGATGCAGAAAAGGCCCCATGATTTCATTATGGATCAGATCTAAAGGAGAGGAAGCCCTCTGTATCTTCCCTTCGTCGAATTTCTCTTAAGGGTGTTTTCCAAGAACACATCCCTCATAGTTTTGTTTGGAGAAATGAATGTATGATAGACCATCAACTAATACTTGATTGCTAATTTGTTGCATATATCTGAAATTCAAATGCCTAAACCTTTCATGCCATATCCTACTGCTTTCATCAGCATGGGTAAGCAGTAAAGAAAAATCTGGTTCAATAAATTCAGAAAATGTATACAATCTAGATTGATGATTTAGCTCATCGGTAGAAACCCTGGAATTGGTTTTAATGTCATACATGTCCACTGCATCAGGTGTGAATATGACTTTCTTTCTGGTGCCAGAATTTTTCATCTGATACACGAAGAGAATATTGATAGAAAGTTTGGGAACGTGCAACACATTCTTGAAACTTCCATTGGTGAGTTCAATCCTTCCTTTGTCGGTGACCTTGACTAGAGGGTTGTCCCCCATCAGAATAGGAGGACCATTGCATGCATCCAATGAATAATAGACTACTTTTTTGGCAGCCATGTGATGTGATGCTCCTGAATCTATGATCCAAGCATCGGGAGAGGACTTGATTGAAATCAAGGCATGGCTAGAATTTCCTTTCTTGGGATTCTAATCTTCTGCCTTCTTCTTCTTGGAACCCTCGGGGATGCGATCTCCAAGGCTATTTTGATAAAGTATTTGAGTCATTAGAGTCCTTTATGGAAGTATGTGCATTTCTCCCCTTTTCTTCCCTTTTCACCTTTGGATCCAGAGGCATTGGTGAAAGGTTTTAAGTACCCTTCCTTCTTTGGATTTTCATGTGCTTTCCTTTTTTATTTATCTTTATATTTCTGATATTTATGAATTCTGCCATCTTTCATAGTAAGTGCATGCACCTTTGGGCCTTTGATTTTTCCCATGTTGATGAGCTCGATCTGCTCTTGTGTCAGAGATTCGATAAATTCCTCAAGAGAAGGCATCTTCCAGGTGGCTCCAGAGGCGAATCTAACTTAATGGAATGTGGATATGAACACTGAGAATCCAGGACCAAGTTTGGAGAGAATGGTGAGAACCATTTGTTTCTCCTCCTTAGATTTATCAACCTCACAAGCCTTGAGTTATGACAGTAAATCCTTAAATTTTGTAAAGAAATCTTGGAGATTGTCAAAGATTTTTGGATCCAATGTGAGAAAATCCACTTAGAGAATGTGTTCCTGTTGGCGTTCGGAAGTCACTCCTGGATTGCTAGCAGGAGCAGAGCCCAAAGCCCATCAGTTTTTATGTCATGATTTGTTTAAAGGGTGATCAAATGGAGGAAAACTCAGAACAACATTGTATCAACTCAGAAACCAGACCAGGCATGCATGAACGAGTGAGGTCTTGATAAACTCCAAACAGTGAGTCGTAGTAAAGGGTGAGTAGGTGGAAGA